>BDJD01002275.1:28872-72904 GCA_002564525.1 Rosa multiflora
TAGGAATTGCAACTCATGATGAGTCCCCTTTATGCAAAGCACACATGGTCTCACCTATGTGATCGACACACCATATCTAATATACATGGTGCATGTATTTTATTACATACCTGATTAAAGCTTGCAACAATCAGGGGGAGATTCTCATCAGGGGGAGCATTCAAAATTATGCTACCTAGGACATATGCGCGTTGTACTCTTTTTCTCCTTTGACCAGGGTTGTTTTTGTCCCACCGGGTTTTTGTTACCTGGCAAGGTTTTTGACGAGGCAACATTAAGCGCGTCCAACACCATATCATTTAGTGGTGAACATCCAAGGGGGAGTGTTATAAATATTATATAAATGTGGTTGTCCACTGTAAATATTCATTAGTTACACTACAAAAAAGAATTGTGTTAGCTTCACCAATTTGCGTCGGCCTTCAATTACCGTCGCCAATGCCTCCTCTTTTGCGACGGCAAAAATTGAGGGTCGCGATTGTGCAAAATAATTGCGACAGTAACAACTGCCGTCTCCACTGGGCGTGGCAAATCCAATGGTTTACTTCGGCAAGAGTTAGCCGTAGTAAAATATTAAGAGTTTGCGACTGTAAAAGACATGCTGTCGCATTTCTTCAATTCTTCCCGTGGTATGAAAACCACGATAGTCACCCTCTGCTCAAAAAGAAAAAAAAGAAAAAAAACTCTCTCAAAACGGAGGCCGATCTCTTCGTCTCTCTTGTCCTCCCTCTCTCTCCGTCATCGCAAATCCCATCTTCCGCCAAACTTGTGTCTAAGCTCTTCCTTATCAGCAAACCAGATTGGGGAAATCTTTTGGGGGTATCGTTCAGATCTAGATCCCTCACCTGCAAAAGAGTCAATTGGATCGCATATATATTGTCCTTTATGGGTCTGGTTTCTGTTTTGGCAGGTTTCTGTCCTCTATTTTCTTTTAATTAATTAACATAGGAAATAATCTCCAAAATCCCTAAAAATTTACCGGTATCTAGTTTAGTATGTTAGCTTAGTGTCTATAAAATTTCATTGATATTTGAGTAGTTTACGTTAGGTTTTTATTATCATTTTAGTTTCTAGTCAGAGTAGTTAATCTGTTTTATGTTCATTAGTTTAGTTGTTATTCAATCTTCGTTTTGGTTTCAGAACTTGTTGTAGTAGTGTAAGAGAAAGTCATGCTTGACCAATGTGAAGGATTGCTGGCTTCAGCAGCAGCTATGCAGGTATAATAATGTGGCCATATGTATTAACAAACTGTGAAAATACTTTACTTTCTTTAGTAACTCAATCTTTAATTAGTTTTTGAATTCTAGCTTGTATATATATATTCATCAGTTGAAACTATGAATGACTAATGGGATCAATAATAAGATGAATAGATATCACAATCTCGACATGCATAATACATGAATTGTTAGTCCAAAGGGCTCATTATAGCATACATGGTTCTCCTCATTACAGCAAAAACAAGTATTGGGTTACTATAATCCTTAAGAAATGGAACTTCATGTGGGTTACGCAGGGTTTTCGTTCTTTTCTCAATTTTATGTAGTTTCATGCTAAGTTCACAAGGGAATTAAAAAGGGAAATTCGATGTAATTTTATTGTTATTTCAGTGTGTGTTGTATTATTTGTGAGCATATTGTTTTCGGTTGTCATATTCAAATTATCATGTAGTTTATGTGATTAGTGGCTTGTCTTTCTATTATTCAGCAACTTCAAAGACAGTGGAGGTGGACCTCTATTTTTTACAATCTGCAGTTTTTGTTTATGTGATTATGACATCTCAATTGAACCGAATCCTGGATAGGAGCAGCTTTTATCGATGCTGCTATTATTTTTGCTTTTATTTTTCTAAACCATTAAGATGATCGTGGGTCTGATGCCTTGATTCCTGATTTGCTATACACACAAAGAGAACCAAGAAAGCTGGTATTGCCAGGAAGTATGGTGAAGAAGGATTTTCTGTAACTTTGTGTTTGGGGACTGCAGATTGTATAAGAGTGGAGCCGAAAGATAGTTTTGTAAATTGTTACGAAAAGAATCTAGAACCCAGAATAAGATTCTCTATTTCATATCACTTGTAATCAAGACTCGAAGCATATCGTGTCAAGCCGACAACAACAACAACAAGAGTGACCTGCATCCGCTGCTTTGGTAAGTCCATCTTCCAATTTAATTCTCCAACGCTTAATTATATGGTTGAATCTGTATGAATATGTGGTGATTTATTTTGTATGGGAACAAAATTGTGTAACTTTGGTTGGGTAAGCTTCAGTTTTGTTTTTGGTTGTGATAATTTGTGATGTTTTGATTTGATGTGTCATGTATGAGGCTGAAGTTTGGGGAATTGGGTAGCAATTTGGGAAGTGAATATCTATGTGTGGATATATACACATGCTTTCAAAGGCCAGATTTTGTGCCACCAGGTTGTTATAAGCTTGTCTTTCTTTCTAAATACTCATTTGGCAACAGGTCAACAACTTGTGTAGTTGAACTTACTTGAATTAGAAACGTATATTTGTAATTAGATCTTGTATATTTGGCAATAGGTCAACAACTAGATCTTGTATATTTGTAATTAGAAACGTACTTGAACTTTCATAGAAGGTAATGTTAGTTTGAAAATGAGTTTCTTTGACTTCCTTTTCTTTTCTTTCTTTCAGCTTTCTTTTTGCTATCTTGTAGTCATAGTTCTTGATCTCATATTTTGGGATTAGGACATGACAAAAGAGGCCTTACATGTCAAATACCAACATACGCTTTCTTCCAACCCTACTCTGCAGGTAAGTTGGTTATCAAATTTAGCATATCCATAATTAAATCAAACAAATTTTTAAAACTTTATGTAATGTCACTTTAGCTTGGCTTGTGTTGGTATTCCTTTTCATTGAGCATGAATTAAATGAAATCAATTTCTTGTTTGCTTTTGTGTAATTTCTTGTTAGGTTTTGTCACTAGTCAGTTTCTTCTGAAATTGCAGGTTTTGTATACTAATTTCACTTCTGCACTCTCTCAAGTACTATATATTCTCCCTCTTTCTGCATTTTGGGGTTTCATATTGTTGCTCTCTATTAGATGAATCTGGGGTTAATCTCTTGCCTTAGATTAATGTTTAGTATATGGTTTAAATCTATTATAACATATTTACATATCTATTTCAATGTGTTTATATGTTAAGTTCACTAAGTTGTGAAGCTTGTTGTTTGATTGTTTTTGGAGTGGATAGGTTGTCTCTAGCTTGTTTATTTTGATTGTTTTCTCAAAACCAAAAACCCTAAAATCATTTTCTTGTTTATTTCTTTAATTTCTGTTTTTGCAGGTTTCCGTCTTCTTTTTTCTTTTAATTATTTAGCATAGAAAATGATCTCCAAAATCCCTAAAAATTTATCAGTGTCCAGTTTAGTGTATTCACTTAGTGTCTATGAAATTTCATTGAAATCGGAGTAGTTTAGGTTAAATTTTTATTTTTGTTTTGGTTTCTGGTCAGAGTCGTAGTTACTCTGCTATGTGTTTATTAGGTTAGTTGTTATTCCATCTTCTGTGGGTAATGACCCCTGCTTACCTATCTACAAGTGACTAATTCATTTGTGTGAGCTTTAAGTTTCACAAAAGAATGTACCTAATAGTTTGAAACTTTATATTTATATCAGCAGATGGAGGGAGTGAATGGAGAAATCCATGCTTGATAAATGTGAAGCATTGCTAGCCTCAGTAGCAGCTGTGCAGGTACAATAATGTGTCCATATATTTAACAGAGTGAAAATACCTTTCTTTCTTCAGCAACTTAGTCTTTAATTAGATTTTGAATTCTAGATTTTATATTCATCAATTGTAACTATGAATGACTAATGGGATCAATAATAAGAGGTTTACTTCCATGAGGTGGAGCAGGGCTGATTCTATTATCCTAGAGGTCATGGATCTGATCAAGGTCTTTCTGAAACAGACCAAATTTTACATGCATATATTTTCTTCCTAAAAAGGGTCTAGTTGTTAACGCCACCCTTAATTTTTCTGGTTGCAGGGGTGGAGATCATGTGCAGTGACCACGCTGGGTAGAAATGGTAGTGATTTGACAGCTACAACCATTGGTAAAGCACGTTGACAGGAACTTGACCATGTTGTGGAAGAACTGGAGAAAATTGTTGTTGTCAATCTTCAGCACCGATCAATATCTCTCATTGGAAATGTGCAGAAATCATCACTAATATTAGAGAAGGTGTTGTACTGTGTTTTGCAAAGTACTTAGAAAGCATTCCCTATTTTCTTTTGTTCTCTGGTTGATGACAAGTGTTGTTCAATTGATCAAACAGGGTTATCAACTATATAAGTATTTGAATATGGTATTCATGTTTTGGTGCATGTTATATAAAATTTATTATTGGCTTCTTTTGCTCCAAAAATAAAAATCTGGTTGGCAAAATTGTTTGGCAATTTTTTTTTTAATCAATGATATGCATTTTGAGACGGCACTGTTGCCGTCGCCAATGACCAATGGCGACGGCAATATCTCCAATGTCGTTGGTGGTGTCGCCATTGCTATTTGCGATTGCGACGCCACCAACGACACCGGCGACATTGCCGTCATCTAGCCGTCGCCGTTGGTCATTGGCGATGGCAATTTGACATTTTCTCTTGTAGTGATGATTAGTGATGACAAATTTGGCTTTCAGCGATGTCATCGGCGATAGCCCAAAGTTGTCGTAAAAAGTCAAAATTTCTTGCTGAATTGAAAATGCGACGACTTTGGGTTGTCACAACCAGTTGTCGCCTTATGTGTTTTACTGATTGTCAAAAGCGACGAAATTACACGGTTGTCGCTTTTCCAATATGCGACGCAATTGGTTCCTTGCATATCACAAATTGTGACACTCACAAATGTGTTACCAAAAACTATATGCGAGACTGTATATTTGTCACTATTTTTAATATACGAGGCTTTGTTTATGTCGCATATTCCATATGCGAGGTTTGGATGTTTGTTGTATTTTCAATTGGCGACGCAATTCGTTCCTCGCATATGACATCTTGCAAGACAAGAGAGTATGTTACAGAATGCTATAAGCGAGACTTTATATTTGTTACAATTTCCAATATAGGAGACCTTGTTTACGTTGCATATTCCATCTGTGAGGTTTACATGTTTCATCGAAAATTTATATGCGACACTTTTTTTTGTTGCAAAAAATAACTGTGAGGATTCATTTTTGTTGCATATATTAATATGTGACACATATGCATTTGTTGTAGAAAATTATATGCGAGGCTTTTTGTTTGTCTCCTATAATTTCGTCGAGGAACTTATTGCGTCGCATATTGGAAAAACGACAACCTTGTTATTTCGTCGCTTTTGACAATCAGTAAAACACATTACGCGACAACTCGTTGCGACAACCCAAAGGTGTCGCATATTTTATTAAGCGAGAAATTTAGTCTTTTTATGACAACTCTGGATTGTCACCAATATCTTTATAAAGATATGTCAAATTAGCATAGTTGTCGAAAATATAAAATGCAAGAATAAATATTTGTTGAAAAAAATAATAGGCAAGATTGCATATAATGTTGCATATAATGATTTGCAACATATGCAAAAGAATCATTGTTTGTTGCAAATGATTTTAAATGAGACTAGATTGTTTGTCTCATTTGATAATTATTTATTTAAAAATTTCAAAATAATTTGAATATTTAAAAAAATTAATTTATTAATAATAATCAAAGATTTATTAAATCATAAATCAAATAGAGTTTACAAAATTCTACCCAAAAATAATAATAGCTAATAAAAAGAAAAATTGTTTGCCAAGCTAGACATGCTAAATCCTAATCCAAAAATTACTAAAAATGACTTTATGAATCACAAATCTTCCTCCAAATCCTCTGTTTCAGAATTATCTCCATTGTTTTGGACACCGTCTTCATCTCTTCCAAAGACATCATCTTCTTCACTGTTGGCTACTACAATATTCATGTCAATGTTTTCTGTATCAGCAAAGCAACCTTGGCTATTCATCAGGAACTTCTTCAACATTGTCATTAGCTGTGCATTTTGTCACCGCATAGTGTCCACAATTGATTCAAGCTTCTTCACTTTATCATGCATTACGTTCATCTCATAACTCACAGCTATTGAAGATGTAACAGTTGGAAGCTCCATGCGAGGAAACGAGCCTAAACCACGAACTCTTTTTCCCTTCCTTCCACACTCTTCAGCCATGATTGGAATCTCATCACGCGCAGTAACTTGTACAGATTCTGGTGGAGTACCCTCTGGTGCCTCTAGAGTTAGTTTCTCCTTATGCTCTTCTCTCTTATTTTTCAGCCGATCCTACAAAAATAAAATATAAAAACAAAAATAAATATGTTATTTACTTATATATTTAAATAGTAATTATTTTCCCAAAACTAATACGACTTTAACAAAATTGATAACAATACTTACATATTTATCACGTGCAGCATCACTAACCCAATTGCTATTTGAATCTTGATACATAGCTGCCCAATTGTCTATGAAAGACAAAGGATTGCCCTCCTGCAATTTAAAAAAATCATTTATTCAAGATAACATTTTAATTAACTCACTTGAAACTCATAAAGTTTACCTTGGCTGTCCTCAAAGCATGTTGAATGAAAGTAGTTATTCAAGATAACATTTTAATTAACTCACTTGAAACTCATAAAGTTTACCTTGGCTGTCCTCAAAGCATGTTGAATGAAAGGCATGGCTCCGCCACGATGCGTTCTCCTTTGTCTCTTTCGGCTAGTTGAATTCTTCTCACATTTATCCTTTATAAATATTGTGAGGTTAATTATGTACTATAAAAATTTTAATCAAAGCATAAAACTGTAATATTATTTCTTTTAAAAAAACATACAACAATAAAAATATTTTGAAAAAAATAAGGAGTGAAGAATACATACAATATATTTTGGATCGGTGTAGAGTTTATCACATAGCCAATGCCACTCCTCTGTCGATCTCTCACCCCATAGATCAAGTGGAGGAAGTGTGGCTCGTCCCCGAATAGATGTGCCACATTTTTGGTAGTGATTGTGCAACTTCCACTTGAATTGAGTACACGCTGAGCGCATCTTATCATCCACAAAATAGATAATTTTTGGATATTCTATTTCCACGTCAAAGTGTACCTAATTAAGAATAAAAATAATATAGTATGTTAGGAACAAAAAATATTAACTTTGCATTAAACCACTGACTTAAACTTACCGTCAATCCCTCTCGTAGTGTCCTCTTAATATTTCCTGGAATCTTATTCCATCCGCGGTAACATACTGGAGCTCGACTTCGAACCTCAATCCCTATAGCGGTAGTGAACTTCTTATTGTTGTACTCAGTATTTGGGACCCAATGCTCCTGGTCAAATATTATCTCCACCTTCTTGTTGCCATTGCTAGCAATCATCTCAATCATACCTTTCCCAGTTGTTTTGCCACGTGTTTTTTTCAATTCAGCAGGGGTAGAGGAATTCTCTGCATGATCAGATAAAAAGAATGAGAAGATAGAAACAGAAATTAATATCTTATATATCAAACCATCAGACCCCCAACCTCCCTCATCCTCATTCTGGTTCAGATTCTTCTTTGGACTTTGGGGGAGACAGAGAGAGAGTATTCTGTGATTGGGTCCGTTTGAGGAGCAGATCGAGCGGGGCGAGTCGGAGTGTGGAGGACTGAATGGCCTGCATGGTGGTGAAGGATGATTTTGAATCGGAGAGAGTAAGAGAGTGGTCGCGATGCCAACAATGTGATTTTGAATCGGAGAGAGAAAGAGTGGTGGTGACGCCAACGATAAGATCTCTCAGAATTAAGTATGAGTGAGATAATTATTTTGTTTCTCTAAATAAATAAATAAAGAGGGGAAGAAGAAGGGAAAGATTAAATATATATTAAATGGAGACAAATTTAAGGACAAAAAAGAAAAACAACAAAATTATTGGAAAAAATACCAAACAATATCTGTTATAAAAAAAATATATACCAACCAATATCACTCAATAAATGGAAAGTCGGTTTCTTAAAAAAAAAATTAAAAAAAATTATGGAAAGCGCCAAAAAAATTCAAATAACTCGGCTCAAAAATCTAGTCACTATTTGTGTCACGATGATCACCTAGTAATTCTTCTTCACCAAGAGCTCTATTATGCTCCAACATAAGATCATCATCCGTAGAATCATTGTCAATAAAATCATTTTCATCTGCTGTATTCTTTTCTTTATTTGTGTTGTTGAGGATAATAGTTTCAAGTTCCACATCATGTCTACGCAAAGATGTACTAGTTTCATCATCTTCTACGTGAACCTCTCATATATTAGCGTCATCGTCCTCATCACCGGGATCATTATCATGGTCTACAAGATCTTCGTCTTCTTCTCTTTCTGGATAATCCCACAAGTGCCTATATTGAATCTTCTGGACAACTTTCCAAGGATGTCCCAATTTCAGGTCATCAAGATAAAATACCTTATGGGCTTTTTTTGTAGCACATAAGGATCATGCTGGTCCCATTGGGTTTTAACGTTTAACGACGTCAAATGGTAGTCAAACTTCATCTTTTTGGGATCAGAATTATACCATTGACATTTAAAAAGAATTGTACTGTACTTTTTTCGAAAATGTAATTGAACCACACTAACCAGACTCCCATAAAAGGTGCAAGGTTCACCATTATGGGACCCAATCATCATAATGCCACTATCATGTGTGGTCTGGTATTGCTCAATCCGTTTGACGGACCACCGAATATCATTTGCCATTCACCCTGTATACTGGACACTGTGCTGGTCTGCACCATGTGCTAATGAATAAATCTCTTCAGTAATCAATCCTTCATCATATAATGTCTTAGCACGACTTAGAAACCATTGTTGAAACTCTTCCATATGTCTCTGATCTATGTTTTCAGTATTTTTTTTTTTTCAGGAGTTCCATGTGCTCACTACAAAACACAATTGACTGTTAGTATTTTATTTATTTCAAGATATTCTAAATAAATAAAGTAGATTATCAATCACATACCTTCTAAACTCTTCAATCTCGTCGCAATTATTCAAGATAAGCCAATTTGCTTGTTTCAATTCTTCCTGTGATAACTCAACCATTACCCCTTTTCCAGTTGGACGTACTCGTTGAGCGAAAACAGAAATTTTTGCGTTGGGTTCGCTCCCTGACTGGTTTCGTTCAGGGCGATTGAAGGCTGTCTCGACATCTTCAAGATACATTGAACAAAATGTTAATGATTCATACGAAATATGAGCCTCAGCAATAGAGCCTTCTGGTCGTGCTTTGTTCCGCACATTTTTTTTATATGTTCCCAGCAACCTGCGAATAATAAAAAAATATCTTAATTTATGAATGCAAACTGGGAAAGTTATATATATATATATATATATTACACACACATATAGACACATAAATATACATATAAATTAGTTCCAAAAAAGAAAAAAGAAAAAGAAGAAGCTAGTTTACGAATGCAAACTGGGAAAAAAATATGTTAGTCTACGAATCCAAGTAAACTAGGAAAAAAATATGTTAGTCTACGAATCCAATTAAACTAGGAAAAAAATATGTTAGTCTACGAATCATATTAAACTAGGAAAAAAATAAATATATATATAAAAAAAAGTGCCAACAAAAATTTTAGTTTACGAATGCAATTAAACTAGGAACATATATATATATATATATATATAGTTTAGCCTCGCGTGGCAAGTGCACGGCTAAATGAACCATAATGTCAAAGAATGCTGGAGGGAAAAAATTTTCTAGTTTGCATAATATCAGTACAATCTCCACCTCCCACCTTTCCAGATCTGCAATTTTGAGTGTCTTTGCGCATATCTGCTGGAAGAAATATGATAGTTCTACAAGTGGAGCATAAATCTTTTTCTTCAAATGTTTTCGTATTCCAACAGGAAGAACTCTGTAGTGGTATTCAATCAATTCAAAGTAGTTCTGCTGTTTAATATCAAGTTGCAGAAATTGAAGAAAGCAATGCTCTAGCTCTTGCTATGGTTCCACATTGTAGGCTCAAATGCTTGGGATCGAGAAAACTTTGCCAAATGTGAATTGTGGAATTTGATGATCATCAACTATTTTGCCTTGCAGGGACTGAACCACAATCTGGATCAATTTTGAGTGATATTGGTGGGATTTCAGGATGGGATGATGCACAGAACCTCAGGCACTGAACCACAATCTGGATGAAATTTGAATATGATTGGTGTAACTTCAGGTTGAGAATGATGAACAGTAACTGAAGGACTGAACCAAATCAGTTTTGGGAAATCCCTATGATTCCATTTTTGATTATATCTGATGTTTTTAACGTCTATTAAAATTGTGCTATCTATTACCCAAACAAATGTAATTTCTTTATGGAATAATGGCCATCATGTTTCTCTATCTAAATATTTTAGCTTCTGATTAATTCATGTACTGAGTTTAGCCTTTACATTTGTGCTTCTCAACAGTTCAGGCAAAAAACATACCCGCAACATCGCGCGGGTTTCATACCTAGTATATATCTAAAGCATCAAAAGAGCGTTCCACTTGCAACCAGTTTTTATAAAATCCTTCAATGTAGACCCTCTTTTGAGTCTCTTTAGCTGGAGACCCAAACACAAGACAAAGCTAAAGAATAGGTTATCCCTCCCTTGCTTTATTAAATGATACATACCAAGTTTGATTTGAAGTTATTGATTCCGGTGGAGAAATTCGTGTAACATGTTGAACAGAAACGTTCTACTATGCAATGTTATCCCAGTAACATATAACAGTAATTCCAGCAGCAAAGCGCGGGGGCACTCTTCCTAGTTTTATACATATGTCTTAGAAGTTTGAAAAATGGAGATATCGGGAATATTAGAAGTATTATCAAAGATATTTTGGAAAAGAATTTTCTTTTGAAGTATTCAATTTATCAGCATCACTTAGATTCGTGTTGAAGAGTTTTTCCTTACTTAGATTCCTCACCTATATTCGTCTTGAAGGGATTTCGTCTGAAACAGATTTACCTTGAGGAAATTTTGCCTCTCCCAAATGAGTGGTTTCACCTAATCAGATTTCCCTCAAGAGGTTTTACCTTATTCAGATTCGCCTTGAGTGAATTTCACCTCACTCAAATCTGGCTTGAGGGAATTTTACCTCACCCAGATTCACCTTGAGAGGTTTCATCTCACCCATATTAACCTTGAGAGGTTTCATCTTACCCAAATTCGTCTTCATGGGATTTCACCTCCCTCAAATCCGCCTTGAGAAGATTCACCTCATCCAAATTCGCCTCAAAGGGATTTCATCTCACCCAAATCTGCTTTAAAAAATTTCATGTCAGACAAGAAAATTCAAACAATAAGTGAGTAGTTGCACAAAAAATAAATGACAATTCGTATAAACCGCCGCCTAATTGGTTTTTTTGTGAGAAAATTAAAGTTGTCACATAAACATTAACCGACAACTCGTACAGGTAGTCGTCTAATTGGTTTTCAGGGAGGAAGTTCAAGTTATCATACAAACATTAAGCAACAACCTGCACAAGTCCTCACTTTATTGGTCGTTTGCAAGAAAATTAAAGTTGTCACATAAACATTAACCGACCACTGATAGAAGTTGTCACCTAATTGGTTTTTAGCGACGAATTTTAAGTTGTCACATAAATATTAAGCGACAACTTGTTGAGCTCGTCGCCTAATTGGTCTTTTGTGAGAAAATTAAAGTTGTCACATTAACATTAACCGACAACTCGTAAAAGTTGTTACGAGCTGTCGCCTAATTGATTTTCAGCGAGGAAGTTCAGGTTGTCACGTAATCATCAAGCGATAACCTATAAAAGTAGTCACCTTATAGGCCTTTTGTGAGAAAATTAAAGTTGTCACATATACATTAATCGACAACTAGTAGAAGTTGTCGCCTAATTTATTTTCAGTGAGGAAATTCAAATTGTCTCATAAACATTAAGCGATAACCCATTAAAGTTGTCGCCAAATTGATTTTGTCACATAAATATTAAGCGACAACCAAATAAATTTGTCACCAAATTGATTTTCAGTGAGGAAGGTAAGGTTGTCACATAATCATTAACCGACAACTCACAGAAGTGGTCACTAAATCAGTATTCAGTGACAGAAATCTAGTTATCACATAAACATTAAGCGACAATTTATAGAAGTCGTCGCCTAATTAATCTTTTGCGAGGAAGTTAAAGTTGTCACATAAACATTAACCGACAATGGGTAGAAATTATCGCTTAATTGATATTTTGCGAGGAATTGGGCGTCGCATAATGTCATATGAGCGACAACTGTCAATTTCTTGCAAATTCCTACTTTATGCAACAAATTGGTTGTCGCTGATGGGATCATGTGCGACAATTGAGATTTCCTCGTATTTGCCAAGCATTTGCAACAAATTTTGAGTTGTCACAATGAAATTCCTCGTTTTTGCTATTTTCTCTTGTAGTGCCTTGCGCCGTGGCCAATTGAATTTTTTTTTTGTAGTGTTATGTCCTTATGATGTAAACATTACTCCTATATAAAGGGGTCTAATTAATGAGAATGAAATACACACTTTTATCTCATATTCTCCTACATTTTGTTTCTCTATTCTATCTCTCTCATATTCTCTAGTTTATAACAAAAATTATAATTTTAATATCATAAAATATTAAAAAGTTTAACTTTTATATATAGTAATACAGTAATATTTAATAGTTATCAACATATTCTAAAAAAAAATATTTAAATATTAAGTAAATTATTTTTTTTTCCTCTAGAAAGCAAGGTCAGGATCAGCTCCTTGTCCTACGTTGAAAATTTATTAGATGAAAAAACAAGTAGTACAACAGGCTGGGGAACCAAACCAATCCAAGTCTTTAGGATGAACAATGAGAACAATACAATATTGGAAGATTCTAGAAGCTTCCCAGAAACACTATAAAGCTGGAACATTCCAGAAAGTTCCACACCAAGGACCATGAAACCAAAGAACCATCAAGTGACAAAAGCTAGTGAAGATGAGTAACCAGTCACCTACACCTAGAGGTTGGCCGTGCTTCAAAATCTCGACCAAACGTTGGAGCTAGGAAATTAGGAAGAACGTCCAAGGTTTGCCTCCCTTCATTCGAATCACTGTAATCAGCTCTAATGACCTGGATTTTCATTATTAATTTCTTGTAATTTTCTGGAAATTAATAAAGTCCTAGTTGGTACAAATTTTTGTTCTTGTGCCTTGTTTGTATGCTAATCGATTGTAAGATAGAAATTATTTTGGATTATTATTTGCTCGGAACGCTTTATTTCGAGAGCTCAAAAGTTGACTTTTTATATATATGTTACGATTTTGTGAAAACTTTCTTCAAAAAAATCGTAGAGCACATCGATTGGAGTTCGTGGACATATGGCACATGAAAATCGGAGATCATATGAAGAAGTTATGTTACGATTTTGTGAAAACTTCCTTCAAAAAAATCGTAGAGCACATCGATTGGAGTTCGTGGACATATGGCACATGAAAATCGGAGATCATATGAAGAAGTTATAGTCAGCGGAATTTTGTACTATTTTTGGAAATTCCTATAAATAGAAAATTCTTAAAAAAAAAAAAATCAGATTTCGAAAAGTTTCCAAAATTGGAAACTCTCCCCAGAAAACCCTAGACCTGACCCAAACCCGCTTGACCTTACCTGACTTTTCTGCCGCCGTTCAATGTTTTCTGGCGACGCCACCACTACAGACCGACTCACTTCTACCTCACCGTCGTCCTTACCGGACTGGTTTCCACCCAATCCGGCCAGAAGCGACGGGTCGAAGGCTGAACTTCACAACGGCGCTACTCAGATCGGAATTTCTGATTCCGGCGGCGGCTAGGCTTGAAATTTACCGTGTTTTGAAGCTCTCCTCATGCTCTTTCCATCCATACTAGCCTTGAACTCCATTTGAAGTGTGGAGCTCTGATTTCCGATTTCAAATGGTGTTGCCCCTTATAAAAATTATTGAGTTTTATTGGGGAGTAATAAATATTTTCAGCAACCTCCGGACCGGTGACTGAAGTCCGACGTCCGGTTTTATTCTCTCTCTCCCCCCCCCCCCCCAAATAATACATAGTAAACTTTAATTTATTGCCCCCAATAAAAATTTATTGGGTTTTAATTGGGGGTAATAAAAGTCTCCAGTGACCTCTCTAGTGACCTATAAGATCTCTGACGACCGGTGACATGTGATCGGAGTCCAGCGTTTGGCTTTATTGCCCCCCAATGACGACCTCTCCAGTGAACTATAAAATCTCTAACAACCACTTTGAAGATCTTTGATGACCTGTGAACGGTAATCAGAGTCCAACGTACGATTTTATTCGGTTTTATTAAGGACTAATAAAAGTCTCTGGTGACATGTAAGATCTTCGAGGACTTTTTTAGGGAACTCTGACAACCTTCAGTCAGTGACCGAATTTTGGCGAAATCTCTATTGACTTTTTAATTATTCAGAGGGCAAACATGTCTTTTTGCATTTAAATAAGTAAGTGGGCACACAAATTTTTTTAGTGGAGTTAGTGGGCATTTATTGGGCCCAAATTGAGTAAATGGTTAAGAGCTCTAGATTAATTGATTAAACTTAAATGACTTTCCTTTTTTTTTTTTTTTTTTTGTGTGTGAGAAGAAACCCTAATTAACTTAATTAGCTGCTAATTAACAAACTCACGTGCCAAGCACATGCATATTAATTGAATTTTCCTACTCATAACAGGAAGACCTGATTAATGCTAAAATTCACAACAGAACTCATCCCTTTCTACCGGCAAGGCAACGGCGCAGTAACATACGAATCGGCGGCCCAGATGCAATGGACGGTAGAGATTAGCCTTTTGGCCCAAATGCAATGGACAGAGAACGTGGCGGTGTATAAACAGTGCGAAGAACCACAACCTTAGTGCAGCAGAATTGGGCTCCTATTCTCCACCCTTAGAAATCAGTTATGGCTCTCTCCTACGTTTTCAGCAAGAGCCTCAGATCAGCATCCACAATGTTTTCTAGTCTTTTGTGCAGAAACCGGTTTCGAGTCCAAGGATTTGCAGGAGCTGCCTCACATTTTGATTTTCAAAATCAGTGGTTCTGTACAAAAAGACTGACTAGCAGCTCCGATGATTTTACAGTCTCTTACCTGGTTAACTCATGTGGGCTGTCCCCAGAAGCCGCCATTGTAGCATCCCACAAGGTAAAGTTTCAATCTTTAGTGAAACCAGACTCTGTTTTAGCCCTTTTTAGACAGTATGAGTTCTCAGACACCCAGATCTCAACTCTTGTGCGGAGATACCCACTTATTCTGGTGGCCGATGTGAAGAATAACCTTTTGCCAAAGCTTGAGTTTTTGTGCTCCATAGGAATCTCAAGGCTCGACCTTGCCAGAATGCTGAGCCACAAACCAATTCTTTTGACCCCAAGCTTGGAAAACAGCATTATTCCCTGTTATACCTTCCTCAAAAGCGTGGTGCTCTCTGATTCCAAGGTCGTCTACATTTGGAAGCGCAACTCATGGATTTTCGGGGCAAACCTATCAAAGAATGTGATACCCAATATTGGGCTTCTCAGAGAATTGGGCATGCCCGACTCGTGTATCGCTTCCTTGGTGACATATCACGCTGAGATTGTGATGAGAAAGCCTGAAGCTTTCAGTGAACTTGTGAGTGAGGTCAAAGAAATTGGATTTGATCTTGAAAAGATGTTCTTTGTGCAAGCCTTGCATGCAATGTATTGGAAGCAGACATGGAAGAGAAGTGAATCGGCCTATAGGAGCTGGGGTTGGTCTCATGAGGATATTCTGTGTGCCTTCAGGGTGTGTCCACTGTGCATGACCAAGTCCGAGAAGAAAATAATGGGAACAATGGATTTCTTAGTGAACAAGATGGGGTGGCAATCACAAACAATTGCAAAGGTTCCTTATGTTTTTATGTACAGCTTGGAGAAGAGAATCATCCCAAGGTGTTCAGTTGTTAGAGCTTTGTTGTTGAAAGGATTGATAGAAGAGAAGAAGTTGAGTTTGACTGCTGTGTTTATGAAGCCAGAGAATTACTTCTTAAATAAGTTTGTGACCTGCTATCTTGACCAAGTACCTCAATTGTTGGATGTATACAATGGAAAAGTGGACGCGCAGGATGTATGATCTTGAAGCCTCTCGGATTTCCTATGTTGTTCGTGTGTTATTCTGCAGTAAATTACATTGTTATAAATATGGTAGCCCCAAGTTTGTCTTTGTTATTTGAACTTATCTGAAGTATATGCATCTATGCAGTAGACGTTATGATCATTTATGCTTTCATGATTCAGATGGATTTTTCACCATCTGGGTCTCCTCTGCCAGTTTCACGCATCTATGAAGCTATGCAGTTTCTGTTACTTCATCTCTGCCTCTACGTACATGGAATTTTCTTTCTTGCGTTTCTGTTTTTCTGTGTAATGCAGGTTTCTGGTGTTTGAGGGATTCTTCATTTTTGTAATCTTGGTGGAACTGGAAAATGCTTTCACCCTCTGGGTAACTTGTTTGAGCATTAATTCATTGTGTTGGTGCCTTGTGATAATTAAATTGCCAGATGGGTAAGTTTTATACTCTTTGTCACTTGCTGAGAATTGGGTTTAGGTAACTGTTCTAGTCATTGAAGCAAAAAGTTCTAAACTTTGCTGCTTTAAGCTTTCTGAAAGCAAATTTTTTATTGTTGATTCTGAGGTTAGTCATAGGAGAAGTCATTTCTTTTTATAGGAATGGGGTCTGGAGCTTAATAATGAAACAATGATCGCGGAGGAGTGAGGATTCCACTTGTCGTTGGTTCTGAATCTTTCTGGGTTTGTTTAATATTCTGATATTGGGCGTGGCTTTGCTTTAGAAACTGTTAGAGCAACCGTAGCTGATTCCGGGAGCCACTAGCCGGTAGTGAATAATTGGTATGGTGAGGAAAGGTGAGCAGGGTAGATCGAATGATGGGTTGTGTTATTTTGGAAGGACATTGGAACGGGCAAACAGCTTAGAATAGCAGAGCATGCATGTAGTCTTCTCTTTAATTATTTGCGTCCTTTAGAATGTGAGATGCTTTTATCAACACCAAAATCTATGTTCCTTTTGTAGTAGGGTTGGAATAGGTTCAGTTGGGGGCGATTATTTTTAGTACAACCACGAACCGAAACGATTTTGTTGGTGTTCGATTTTCCAGCGTCAAAGTTGGAACCGATCCATCTTTCAGTTAGCGTTCTATTGCCCAATCGTGGAAAGATAGACAGTAATCCTATAATCGCTATTCACTGTTCATTTTACGATAGAATGCTACCAGATATTGGGAAGAGTAAGAGAGAAGAGATGAATTATTTTGCGGTTATACGTTTAGTCTACTCAAGGTCTCAAGCCAAACCGTCGACTAAACCGAATACGATAGTGTCGGTGTGCAGTTGGTCTCAATTGAGAATGTTGTTGAAATCTAAATCTAAAAATGATAATACAAGGACTGGAGATGCTCTAGTGAGTACCAAATTGCTAGGGATTTTGCTATCTTCCAAAATGTACCATGAAATTACGTATATCATATCCAAAATGCTATGACTAAGCCAAAAACAACAGTGTTCATATCTACGAAACTCACATTTTGTGCAAACCGACTATTTCATCACCATTTTCTAGTCCAACAATTTGCCCGACTCCAGTAATATGACTAAGCCAAAATGAAATTACGTATATCATATCCAAAATCATATCTACGAAACTCACATTTTGTGCAAACCGACTATTTCATCACCATTTTCTAGTCCAACAATTTGCCCGACTCCAGTATATTTGGGCATGTGTAATTCAAGTGTGAGTTTTAGATAAAATTTGTTGTGCAATACCAAAGACCAAAAAAGATTTGACAAGACCATGATAAAAAAAAATTGATAAGACAGACTGAAATTGAATTTCAACCAGAACATAGGGAGTACAAATGATATAGATAATGCCAAAACGATCTCCATCACATAAGGTTGAGGATACATTATCAATTTAATCATTGGTACCATTAAAAAACTATGACTTCCCATCTTATATATACGTTGATCGACGTAGTATTTGGTTTACATGAAAACATTCACATATAAACGTACATATTATGCTTGTCGCAAGAGAAACCTAAAAATGGAAGAAAAGAAAAAGATTGAAGTCAATTTAACTAAATTCCTTTTGCTCCATTTATCTTATCATAATACCACTTGACTTTTGCTACCGGCCGGCGACTTCTTTTCATTTTTTTGTAGATCAGCACAGCTGCACAGAAAGGAAATGACATATACTTTTGTATGTAACTAAGATTAAATCTTATACACGGTAAAAAGTATGTAAATCTTCAAAATTTTACAATAATTTCTTTCTCTGGTCAGTGGTTATGATCATGAAGTTTCCTTCACAATCAGATTCACTGAAATTGCATACAGATGGTGAAATGTAAAAACATATTCTTCTTTATGTAGGTGATATATTACTGCCAACAAGAGAAAACTTGAGGAATAGAACTACAACTCTACGAGCAACTGAGTAGTGGAATACGGTTAATTAATTAGCCTAGTACCAAACCAGATATTTAATTATTGCCAACAATATATACTTCCTTCCTCTCATTTCTCTCGAGTCTAATCATCAAGCAGTACTTATTCTGGATATGTGCAGCAACACGCCATTCAAATTTTCACCAAATTCTCGTTATTACAGGTTGCCTCACAAATATCATACGAGCAGTTTGGGATAGGAATAGAGGTAAGCCTGGGAAAGGGCAGTTTTCTGCAATTCGATCTGCCTCCACTCGATATCAATCTTGGCAAAAATTGCTTGATTCCAATGGAGCAGCACTACGTACGTGAGAAATATATTGATCATCTCACACAAAAATGGAATCTCGATCAACATCCTCAACAGTAAAATATATAGAAGTTCCAATCTTTATGTTTTTATCATTAATGAGATGAATAATTCAATGAGCATGCATTTTACCACAATCCACATCAATTGATGTAAAAAAGGTCATTTTTGTTGTATTTGTAGTAATTACTCAACTTAAACTAATGTACTAGTTTGTGGACAATTTAGCAAGCATGACAACAAATTTGTTGTCTAAGTGGTAAATCTTTATGTTTTTATCATTAATGAAATGATTACTATAATGATTACACATGTTATCACAACCCACAACAATTGATGCAAAAGTTATCGTTCTATTTATAGTAACTACTTCAAAAACTATATCATTTACAAGATTATCAATCATTTTACAATTAATTCTGACAACATTTGTGTTGTGAACATGGTAAACTTAATATTAGAGCAAAATATATGTAAGTACTCAGAATTGTAAGGAGGTTCTCAATTTGATAATCAATATTATCCATTTAATGTTATCCATTTGATAAAAGTTGTCCTACTATGATATTTACATCTTTGACCACTCAATTACAATAATCACAATAATTATGGTCAAGAGTCGTAATTTTAGTTCTACTAGGTGTAATTTATTATTTTGACATTATTTATTACTTGTTTCTAAATAATATTATATCTCAAGAAAGAATGTGTTGTTAATATAGTACCCTAAATTTTATTTTTTAAAATGACACATTTCAACATTTAAGTGGGTAACCTGTTAACCGGTTCAATAGGTTTCTACTACATTAATTTATTGAAAATAAAAATTAAAAAAATGATAAGGGTATGACATACATCAAGGTATCCTAGACGACCCCCTAGGTTACGTGCATATAGATGAAATAGAATCACAATTCAAGTAAATTAAAATACAGCAAAACCCTAAAATTATTCTCGCATGTATAGGAACCAGGAGGAAGGAATCAAAGCGAAACAATTTTCATAACATATATAGTGGGGGTAATCCAGATTGCTTCTTGGATGTGCTCTAGTAAAAGTTCAAAGCTGCAGTATTGTACTCCCTCTTCTTTGTCTCCCAAGTTGTAGATACGATTGTTGATATAAATCGAATTCGGATGATACTTTGGATAAACTAAAAGAGAGGCATACATGGATTGATTGCGACCCAAAAACAAGGGTTCATTTCCAATATTAATTTTTTGGAATCGATCTCTACACATTTGAGTCTATATATCCCTATGTATAGTTGCTCATTACCCACTTCCGGATTGCATTTAAAGAAATCTAATTGCGATGTCAAGCGTTGACCACTTTGCTCTATACCAGCTTGAGTTTTTGTTGAGATCTAATTGCCCCATTACAGTTTCGTATGCATACGTATTTATAACGTACCCTAATACAGTAATACCTGAGTCTGCATGCACTAGTTTGTGTCACGAGGAAAAATAGGCCAATAATTAATGGTATTCACTAGTAATGATTTTACTTCTTTTTTTTTTTTTTGAGAAATAATAATAATTTAATTTAAGAAACCGTATGTACATGGAAGAATACGCCAATAATTAATGATATTCACTAGAAAAAGAAAAAGGACACCAAATCAAGAACGTAATTAATTGACCTTAATTAGCTAGCTAGGTAGAAGAACTGTAGCTGTGCTAGGCTTTGCTCCATCTTTATTTCAGGCAGCATATGCACTCATGCAGTAGTAAGTATTCACACGACTCAATTGGCCCAATGGTTCACCTCGATTCAATTAGCTTTACTCTATCCATTATAACGCTGTGAAACAATTGATTGAGGACTTCTCTCTATCATTAGTAATAGTACTGGTCTCAGTGATCTTCTGTGAGACTGTGATTGATTCTTATGATCATCATCAGCTTCACAACTAGTCTTGATCTCCCCCTCCTCTGTTTTCAGCTCAGTTTGAGTAGTACTTTCGCATGCCACTACTATTTCGTCATTTGCTGCACTAACTCGGTTAGGCATCTCATTTAGTTTGAATTTTGGTAAGATGGGTCTCTTGGTGTTCTTGTAAACCAAGAACAATTAAAATCATCTGAGCCATCCCAAACGTAAACCCTAAGATATTTCGTGCCTGCAAAACATGAATGATTAATCAAGTTAAGTACTTAAGAGGGTGTTTTCATGCATGCTGGTGCTTATATTCTAAGATTGGGGAATATCGTACCGCTACAAATAAATCCTTGATCCAAAGGCCAAAGAAGAACCACGTACGTACACTTATTGGCCAAAAAAAGGAAAAATTGAGAGGATGGTTAATAACCTCAATTTTCTTAGTTAGCGATCGTTAAGAAGATGCTTAACCTAGATTTTCTTTTTGTGTGGAATACAGAAAGTATTGTCTCTTGGATTTTTTATTTTTAAGGGGTTTTCTTTTCATATCCCCCTTCCTGGGATGTTTCTTTTTCGATTAATAGATATTTCTTTGGAGTATGAAAAAATACATTACTCTACTCGGATAACTTCTGCTTATACTGTACAGTATCTCATTTCATAGGGTTGTTTATAATTTACTTGATAGATAATTATTTTTCATGCACTACTTAGATTAACAAATCACACACAAGGAAACCAAAAGCTAACGAACAAGTCGAGGAACAGTTTCTGTGTTAGCTTTGCATGTTACATAATTTATTTGAAACCATAGAACCAATACCCAATTTACATACAGAATCAGAGGAAACAGATAGACTCTAGACAACTGAAACAGAGGTACTACTATAATAGAATTCAATATTTTTGGTAAGAGTTAGGAGATAGGTAGATAGCTACATTACGTAGCTAGCTATACGAGATAGGTATATGCCTACAATAACAGAAGCCATAAGTTGAGGATTTGGGGTTGCCATTTTTTTTTTTTTTGACAATCAAAACAATTTATTAAATAAAAGAGATAACACATAAGGTGGGGAACATGAAGCCAATTGAAAAAAAATTAAATAAGTAAGATTAAGATTAAGCAGAAGTAAGATTAAAAAAATTAAATCAAAAGGCAACCAAACATAAGTAAGATTAAGCAGAGCCAATTGAATCAAAGATCAAGACGCACAACGGGCGTTTGATTACAGAAAGGATAAGGATCTTGTTCTCGTGAATCTCTCTTGGCCTTCAATTTTTTATTTTGAGTCGTTGAGAGAGACTTAAGAAGATTCTCATCTTCTAGAGTTGCTTCACCCTCATCAATTCTGGAACACAACGGACTTATCTCAGCCTGAGCATATGTATGATGACCAAGGGGTTTTTCATTTTTCAAATCACCCCAACAGAACATAGCATCATGAGCAATTCTACCAAAGTAGAATTTATATTATTAGTGTCAACTATAGTGTCATTGCGCTCTTCAAGTACTGCCTCTTGCTCGTCTGCAACAATGCTCTTGCCTTGCTGCCTTTGAAAAAGAATCTCAAAGCTATTACCAGTGGAAATATAGATATTAACATTACCCGGAGAATTTGTTGAAACTGAACTTGCAACTGGCAGGGCTTGAGATATTTTGTTCTACCTCCTGTATTATTGGAACAATGGCTTGCTTAACAACAAATGGACTAGTAGTTTCAACGTACAATTGAAGTTTGTTCAACAATATCCATAATCCCGTTCAATTCGGAATCAACAACCACTGCTACAGTAAGAGGAGGAGATGCTCGTGCGAATGAAGGACCCTCTCTGGCATCTGCATTCACATTTGGCATAGGGTCAATAACAATCTTCTTTCCCTTATCCACCTGCTCAGTATTAATCTTTGCCATTTTTAATGTGAATTGAAGTGAAGCTAAGCTCTACTCTTCTTTATTTTTTTATTTTTTTGAATAAGTCTAAAACCACTTGTCGACATTGATACTCAAGCTCTACAGCCTCTACTCTCTCTCTTTTTTCAGAGAGTTTATGATTTTTAAAATATTTATTTAGAAAGGGAGGCCAGGAAGTGGTGTAGGACCTCCAAAGCTTGGAAGGCAATAGCCAATTAGAGGAATGAATCCGATTTTTTTTTTTTTTCTTGTTAGAGATGTATCTCAATATTTCATATTTGCATGGAGGATGGATCTTCTTGACTCTGCGAACTAATTTTTTGTTATTATTAAAAAACTAATGTACTTCTTTTTGAGGTGCTCAATGAACTTTTGGAATAAAGAGGACGTCAATTGTAGTCATGACTTATGAGGAAATTACAACTACATGTTATAAGCTTCGGTATTATTGATTGGAGCCATGGCACTACGCAAACTAAAAGTCGGTAAAGAAATTGATTACTCGATCCATTTCTCATTTCTGTATCAATATATATATATACACAAGGTCTTTGCACAACAAAATAAAGACAAATCCACTAGAAGCAAATAGTATTATTATATTTGCCATTTAGCTAATAAACCTATAGATATGAAGGCTCCACAAAGGAGTTAGAACTAAAAACCGTTATATGATTCAATTTCAGCATTTCTTAATAGTGCTGGCCGGTTTAGTGTCGCTTCCATTTACTGGGAATATGTTTACTTGGACAAATAAACAGCAGGATGACCACAAGATTAGTGAAAGACTAGATCGAGTTGTGGCTAATTGCCCAGCTCTTACTTTATTTCCTTATATGGCTTTAAATAATTTACCTATTTATGGCTGTGATCATGGGCCAATTTATCTTTCTTTTAATACCGGTACTACTAAGAAACGAAAGAATTTCAGACTTGAAGCTATGTGGCTTCAACATCCTGATTTCAAGAACATTGTTAATACTTCTTGGCTAACTGCCACTAATGGAAATGCTACTGATGAATATTTTACGTCTAAGGTTAATGTCTTTCAAGCTTTAGCTAAAGAGTGGAACTTCTCGGTGTTTGGAAATATTTTTAAAGATTGAAAGATATCCATGCACAGTTACAGACTATTCAAAGCTCCCATCCTTCTACTCATTCTTCTCTGCTTGTTCAACAAGAGCAGAACTTAATGATCCAATTAGAAGCCCTCTTTAGACAAGAAGAACTTTTTTGGGCCCAAAGAGCCAAAACAAATTGGCTTCAATTGGGAGATAAAAATACTAAATAGTACACTTTCAAATGCAAGCTTGCTTTCGAAAAAAGAAGAATCAAATTCTTCGTATTAAGAATGATTTGGATTATTGGACTCATGATGAGGAGCAAATTGCTTCCATCTTTATCCAATCTTTCAAGAAAGGATTCACTAATACTAGTAATCCTTCTAAGGAAGCTTTGAATCTATTTACCTCTTGCTTGGAGCCGTGTATCACAGTGCAAGATAATCACTCTTTAATGCAGCCTGTCACCTTGGAGGAGGTATACACAGCTCTTCATGATATAGGTCCTCTTAAAGTGCCAGGTCCTGATGGCATTCATGCTATATTTTACCAATCCTACTGGAATCAGGTAAAAGATTCGTTATTCAAACAAGTGTTTGATTTCTTCAATCATAATATTGATCTTTCACTTATAAATAAAACAAATATTGTTCTTATTCCAAAAACTAAAAATCCTGAGATTGTAAATCATTATAGACCAATTAGTCTGTGTAATGTAGCTTACAAGGTTATTACGAAGATCATGGTGGCGCGTCTTCGACCTTTGTTACATAAATGTATTTCTCAAAATCAAGGCGCTTTTGCTCTGGGTAGGTCTATTCATGATAACATCCTCATTGCCCATGAAATTTTTTTTGTTCAACAGGAAACATCGCAAGTTGGATCTAGTTTTACCGCCATGAAACCAAAATTTTGAATTGGGATTACCTTTTCATGTGTCTTCATAATTTTACTTTCAACCAAAGCTGGATTGACTTAGTCAAGAACTGTTTATCTACTGTTTCTTTTTCTAGTTTGATTAATGGCGTTTCTGAAGGTTGTTTTAGGCCTTCTCGAGGAATCAGACAAGGTGACCCCCTTTCGTCTTACTTGTTCATTTTAGCAATGGAACCGCTTATCAGAACGTTCAATATGCTTGCTGAGAGCGCAAGATTCCAGGTGGGAATTCTTACTTCTACTCATGGTGCCTAATTTTTGCCAAGGCTTCTCATTCTGCGGCTAAGCAAATTATTACTACTCTCTCTACTTTTGTTGAGGATTCTGGCCAACAAATCAATTACCACAAATCTACTATATATTTATTTTTATGCACATAGTAATCCTTCAATCAAGCGTGATATTGCTCACTGTTTAGGAATACAGCATAAATCCTCTATTGAGAAATATTTGGGTGTGCGTATATAATATATATAGTCTGTTGGAAATTAAGATCCTTTAAATATGAACGATCTTATAGAAAAAATGCAGAAGAAGCTAGCTGGCTGGAAATCCCATACTCTGTCAAGAGGTGGGAAACTAACATTAGTCAAATCAAACCTCTCAGGTATGCCTAACCATATTTTGTCCTGGTTTAAATGTCCTAAGAAGCTTACTGATAAATTAGATAAAGAATGTAGATCCTTCTTTTGGGGTAATACTCAACCCTCTATTGCTTGGAAGCAAGCTTGCTTACCTAAACAGAAAGGAGGTCTTGGAATTAGACCAGCAGAGTGTTTTAACAGAGCTGCCTTGGCTAAGCTTGGTTGGAAAATACTAACCCAACCTGAGAATTGGTGGGTTCAGATAGTGACAAGAAAATATCTTAAACACCATCATTTTCTCACAGTTCCTAAAAAGACAGTTGCTTCTTTAGCATGGAAACGAATCTTAGATTCTAGAGACCTTCTTTGTGAAGGCTTAAAATGGATAGTTGGTGATGGTAATTCTATTTTATTTTGGTCTTTTAATTGGGTACTCCCTTTCCTTTATATCATCTTATTCCTGAACATGAACGAAATGATTTGGATTGGTCCCTCAAGGTTTCTTCTTTTATTCATAATTTTTCTTGGAATAGAGATGCTCTCTTACAGCTTCTGCTTGATGACATTGTAAGAGCTAGTTTAGGATTGCTGTGACTTTTAAAAAAAAAAAAAAAACTTTTCCTGCTGTGTTTTGAAAATAATTAGATATTAATTAAAACAGTTTCATGTTTGGTAAATAATATTTTTAAAAGTCATGTTAGTACATAAAATAACTGCAGAGCATGTTTTGATCCACAGCAGCTTCTAAAAGCAACCTCTGGGCTGCTTCTAAAATCTGCTGCCAGTGACCTATAACTTTCAATTAAAGTTGCTTTTTATTTATTTACCAAACACAATAAAACCTAAAATTTTGAACAAAAGCTGATTTTTTTTTTCAAAGTGAAGCAATCCCAAACGGGGCCTTAGTCCAATAGTGGCTATTCCTATCCCAATGTTTCATGCTATAGATGAGTTTGTTTGGGGCCCGTCCCCCTCTGGCGTGTTTACTGTTAAAAGTGCTTCTTGGATGCAATCACAACATACCCTTGCTCACTCTAAGGCCCCTATTTTATCGAAACTATGGAATTTAAATATTCCCCCGAAGGTAAAATTTTTGCTTGGTCTCTTAATAGAGGAGGTTTAAAGACTAGAGATCGTCTTTCCGTTTTTAATCCTAATATTCCCTTTGCTTGTCCTTTCTGCTCTACTGCTACAGAATCTCTTAATCATCTTTTTTTGCATGCTCTTTTGCCAGACAGGTTTGGCAACTAGCTAATATGCTTATTCCCAATATTATGATTGATTCTCTATTTGCTTGGTTAGATGTTGTTACTAATCAATACTCAGATGTTAATGCTTTAAGTCATGTTTTCTTAGTTGCTTGGTCTATTAGGCATACTCGGAATAAAGTGATCTTTCAAAATCTGACCCCCTCAACTAATAAAACGGTGTTTGGCGCTTTTACTTTAGGGGTCAACTACTGTAAGGCTAACCCGAAGTTCTCTTGTCCTAAAGTGTCAAAGTTTTTCCATATCAAATGGCAACCGCCTGACCCACGTGAAGCTTAATTTTGATGGTTCAGTCAGACAAAATATTGCTACCATTGGCTTTCTACTACGAAACTCTGATGGAAACCTGTTGTTTGTTGCTTGTCGTCGGTTAGGTAGCATTAATGCTCTTATTGCCGAAGCTACAGCCTTAAGGGATGGATTGCATACGGCGTTGTTACATAAGTATCAAAATGTCATTGTGGAAGGTGATTCTAAACTTCTCTTGGATTGCATTCACTTGAGGACTACTATCCCATAGAGGATTAAGGCTCTAGTTCAAGATATCAACAGGCTTATTGCTGCTCAATTTCATTCTGTTGTGTTTCGACACATCTACCGAGAAGCTAATTTTGTGGTAGATAGGCTTGCTGATTTGGCTCATAATGCCCCTAGTCCTTTTGTTTGGTTTTTCTGCCTTCCCATGTTTGTGTCCCCAGCGTTCCATTTGGATCAACTGGGCAGGGGCGTTCCGAGAGGTTTCGTGTTGTCGTTTGGTTCCTGTTGTTATTTCTACATTAAAAAAAAAAAAAACTCCAAAAACAATACTTCCGTACACTGTATTTGAAACTGACGTTCATATTTTGTAAAATTCCCAAGGGAAAGGCAAAAAAAAAACAAAAAAGAAGATATTAATTTAACTTAAAATTAGTAAACATGGCCTATAAAAGGGGGTACTAGGCAGTTGAGTTCACTCAACTTTCCCGTTCTCCAGTTCACTTGTTCGAATCGGTTGCCAACTTGCCATAAACCCTAATTCGCAATGTTGAACCCCATTACCCAAAGAATGACTTGGAAGCCAGAGTTACCTGCCGACACTGGTGGACCTAGCACGTACATGTCCAATGGGGGCTGCTGCCGTCACTCAAAATTTTGTAAACTTAAGTATAATTAACATACTTACCATATATGATATGAAAAAGTTTAATAAAAATCTAAGAGCACCCCCACTTAAAATGAAACTCAGCACATAGTCATAACTTTTATACATTAATTATACATTCTTTCTAAACTTCATTGTACTCATTGGGCGCAACACATATTAACCAAAATCTCGCCCCCACAAAATTAAAATCCTAAGTCCGCTAGTGCCTACCGGCTCTATCCGTCAATGATTGAAAGCCCAAAGCTCTGCTGGGATTTCATTCGCAAAGTCTACGCAATCCTCACTGTTCAGTTACTCGTTACCATTGCCGTTGCCACCACCGTCTACTTCGTCCGTCCGATTTCCAAGTTCTTTGCCACTATGTGACTAGGTTTGGGCCTTTACATCGAAGTCTCAGTTCTCTCCAATTTCGGTATGTAAGAATTAATTATTATTTCTCCTTGAAATTGAATTTAGAGTTGTTTCCGTTTTGGGAAATTATTGTGAAAGTTAAGGTTTGATCCATGTTAATTTAGTTTAAGTGCTCATCGCCATGTTCTTTTTAATGCACAAGCACCCCCTGAATTACTTCCTTGGGATTTTTACCGTTTATCTAGCACTTGTGGTTGGAGTGGGTTGTGCAGTTACTAGTGTTAAGTCAGTATATGTTCTCTTTGTTTGGGGAGTAATATAATATATGGCAGTCCTATGTTTTTGTCGAAATTTTAGGTGTTACAATATAATTACCTTACCACACAAATTGATGCATAATAAATTTTGGTTAATGAATTGGTGTCATAGAGCACAATCTATCTTCATGTGGCTGGTACGTTTGCATTATCTAAGAATTTCTCTTCCTGAAGTACTTAGGGGTGCGGTTGTTGGATGTTTATGATTCGACTTTGGTGTCCTGTTGGTGTGAAAGTCGTCTCTTTGAACACGCGCCTGATATAAATTGACAGTAAGCAAGCTAGGGTTTTTTCCTTTGGCAGACTGCGGCCGCTCTGGCGAACCTCAGGTGGTCTGCCCGTGGAGCATTCTTGGGGTTTTCTCTGACTCACGGCCTCTATCATCTTCCTCTGCCCCGAAAATTTAGAAACCTAAGACGTTTGCGTCCATTCTTGCGGGAACAGAAGAGAATAATGTTTCCATCAGTCAGCTTCCTTCCTCTACAATTCGTGGTGATACTGTGTTCGTTAAGATATATATATTAATGAAGCGATCTACCAGGAGCAACTCAAGGCATGTCGCACCAACCTGACTGGGCGTCTTCATCTTCGGAAAGATTCAACTCCAATGAAAATGGAGGCTTTAAAAGCCTCTCTGAATTATGGCAGCCACTGGGTCCATGGAGGCTGGTTCCAATTGGCAAGGGGTATTATGATCTCCATTTTGATTCGGAAGCTGACCTGCGCAAGGTTTGGGGTGGAGGCACCTGCACACTTGAGTGATCAGGAATATTTCGGTTGTCGCAATGGCAGCCGCGGGGGATGTTCTTCCTTAAACCCATACTCAAATATGGATAAGAATCTTTGGTCTTAGCCATGAGTACTGGCATCAGCAACACATCATGGAAATTGCCCGTGATGTGGGCATTTCGTTACAACTTGATGCGGCAACAAAGGAGTAGAGATTTGAGTACTATGCTCGGGTATTCGTAGATGTTGATCTGCTTGGTCCTCTCCCTTCATGTATCATGGTTGAAAGAGAGATTGATTATGAGAATCTACCTCCTCGATGCATCCATTGTGGTCTTATTGGACATGAGAGACCGAATTAATTGTAGGCAGCTGTAAGTAAAAAGAGGCTCAGATGAAAAGTAATGGTTGATTTAAATTTAGTTGCAGTTACTTGATTTTAATGGTCTTCTTAATTATTTGCAGGTCAACTGTAGAAAATCAAATCATCTTCTTTTGAATCCTATGTATTTAAATTTGTAATTATATATGTTGCTTTCTAAGAAACCTGGGAGGATCACAGGCTAATCATTGCTGATCTTAAATTTAGACCAAATCTTCTTAACAGAATATGGATAAGTATGATGGCCCGGCAGAGTTCGTATCAGTAGAAAGCTGAGGAGTTCAGAGTCGATGAGTAAAATAGAGGCAAAGCTTGAAGCCGAACTTGAGAGGTTGGGGCTAAACACGAATACTTCTACTGTGGAGAGAAGATTTACTGATCTTGATGAGGTACAAAGTCTATGTTTATCTTTGCAATTTTAAGTTTATCTTTTTGTGAATCCAAGTATCCAACATTCCAACTCACTTGAAACATAGAAGTAGTGAGGAAAACCCTGATTTTCGTTCTATTTTCTTGATATGATTGCTGCCCAGTAAACATCATTAAGTTTTCATCATCCTTTTTCCTCATTTCTAATAGCTATCTTCTGCAATATTTGGAAGGTTCTTGAAGAGAAGAGGAAGGCTCTGGCTACACTGAGAAGAAAAGAGTTGACTTGGGCAAAGCCTCGGAGGGGCCGAAAAAAAAAAAAAAAAATAGTTGGGTGATGAGGAATTTGAAAGTATGTTGATTTTATGCAGCATATTAATTAAAGTTCATCCAACTAATTTACTTGTAAACCAGCATCAAAGTTACATTTCATTCCCTGCTGAAACATCATTACACATGCATCCACATCATTAATATTGTTCTGCTTTTACGACACTTTCAAGTATTTGTACTATTTGAAACTTTTACAAGTCATCACTACTTACATAATTTTCATCCATTAATTTTAGTGGCAGCCCTTCAGATCAAATCAGAAATGAGATGCTCACTATCACAGAAGATGCACCAACAGCAGATAAACCAACTGGCAAGACATCGAAAGAACTAATGTAGAACAATTGGTTTAAACTACATTTTCATTGTTGTTATCACTAATCACTTTTGTAGAGTATGAGTGCTCACGCATGGGTTCATCACCCCCCATTCTCCATGGTTTTGGTTCTTGGCTCTGGTTCTCGGTCCTCCTTCAACAGCCACGACGCTTTCTTGGTATGGGTCTCTATGGTGGAGAGTATGGTGTTGTTTTGAGGGATTTTATCCCTTGGGTTGTTGGATTTCATATGATTTGTGTTATAGACTTTGATTGGTATCAGATATACAGTATGGAACTACCTGGTGTTCTGCTTCCACACATCGGCGGTTTTGCGTGGTCGGCGGCGCGAGGTGGTCTACAGTAGCTAGGTTTTCTGTATTGGATTGGGCTTAAAATTTCAGTTGTTTTACGAGGGTGTCATTTCCTTATACTGGCTCTTGTTGAGCCCAGTAGAAAATTAAATTTCATTTACTTTATTATCTGTTTGGTTTTGTCCATCAGACTTATTAGTATATAGTAAGTTTAGTCTTTTGGGCTAGCTTTGGGCTAGCTTTGGGCAGCGATTCCATTTTCAAAAAGAAAAAAGAAAAATAAATATATATATATATATATAAACTTTTGTAACTTGTATATAAAAAACAGCTTTGGTTAAACTATCATGCATACATGAGACACTTCAATTATACGTCAGTAACGTTTCTTGGAACTCGGAAAGAAAAACAACCCGTGGTCCCCAAAGCTCTGAACCATAAGCTCCAAACCCCGTTCACATATTAATTAATATACCTGCGGAAATGAGCACATAGAAAAGACCTTGATCATTATTCAAAGGAGTTGATCCACAAAAACATAAGAATAAAGACTCCGTGCACTACGAACTATGCCTAAACCACATTTTCCCACTAAACAACCAGTGTTATATGCAGCAGTAAACTGCCATTAAACCAACTATGCGTTCGTTAATGTGCTTAAACAGAGAAATGCAAGCATTGACTGCACCCCGAATTCCAGAGGATGCAAGCAATAGAAAACTAAACAGGAAAACATACTGATATGTGTAATGAGTGTAGAATGTCTGATGCTCTACACAAGGTGACCAGATGAAATGGATGATGTTTGAAGTGAGCTCAGGATTGAAAGGGGCGGATCTGCATTCCCCAAGAATCTGCGGACAGATTGAAAAGCCTTACTGGGGAAATCTTAAAGGGACATGGCAAATCCATAAAGGAAGAGGCAAAATGAGGAAGTGAACTCAAAGAATGTCAGCTCATAGTCCCTATCAATCTTTACAACTTTCTATATTATGAACCAAAATCCTGTGAACTCAAACGCTTGAACTACAACATGTAAAAACCTTTTCTAAATCAACCATATCAGAAGCCAAAAGCTAGATACAAGAAGCCGCCTTATACCAAGATAACAGAATGGTAACATTGCAGAGAAGATGATGTATATGTAGATACTGAAGTCATACAAATTTTACATCTCAATCCTCATGGTTTTTAGACTAAATCCAAAAATAAAAAAGGGAAATCATAAACTAGAAACAACAGCACTGCAACGGCTTATTTTCAGTTTAGACTTTAGAGTCCTGTAAGTATGCATCTCATTAACGCTTCCAAGTCTCTTTCTCTTCAAGTGCATGAACTTTGAACAAAACTTCTACTGGACTCATTGGAAATTGATCATGCATCATTATTGCAAGCTGATTGAATGTAATATTAGCATTAATCTTTGGTCATAAACATCATTACAAAGGAGATTACATAATGTGACATTCAAATGTTAAGTCTATGGGATACATACTGAGCGTCTCAAAACAGGAAGAAAAAGAAGAAATTATGTTTATGCCTAGAGAAAAGTAACCAATTATACTAGTTGATCTAGGTTTAAAAGCTCAGGACATGCAACTTGTCTCTTCTGCATCTCATAAAAAAAATTCCTGTATTACCAGCAGTCACTGCCTTAGACTGAAGACTAAGTATATAAAACTTCCTTGAATCCTTGAAACATTCATCAGCCATCATCATTCATCATCATTGCAAGCTGATTAAATAAAAGTGATCAGTACACTAACTTCATGATCTGAGTGGAATGACATTTTTCAAATTCAATTTAAATAGGTGATATAAGAAAACATCTATATATCAACCTTGAGTTAGCATTTTCAAATCGACTAGAACAAAAAGAGAGGTGACAGAAGAACAGTAGAGAGGGAACAGAAGACATCTTTAACTAAGAGAATTCTTGATACTCTTGACTTTAACAACAGGTCTCTCTAACAGTAATAACAATTTATAATTCAATCATACCCAATAAAACCCCTAAAAGCCTCAACCACAAAAAAAAATTGCCACTTGGTTTTATTAAAGAGTTCAATATATCAGATGAACTACATAAAGAGTTTTTAAGAACAAGAATTACAGATTTAGTAAAGAACATAAATGTTCTGAAATACGTTAGGATGATAGCACCCCTACAAATGTAAAAGCTTGAAAGTTAAAAAATCAATATCACTCCAACTTCGCTTCTTGATCTTCATCTAGTCTTGTCCTAGCCTACAACAATAAAAAGATGTTCTTTTGTACCATTTTCATTTGTCGTGTCCATGGTCATTCTTAGTTTTACCAAGCTAAAAATAAAAGAGAGAAGGAATTTTATGTTATATACATATTTGGATTTCGAAATTGGGTTCAAGCCTTAATACAGAAAACCACACATTGGAAAGGACTCCTCACTCCTAACCATTGTCTTCACAAAATAAAGGAATGCTTAGTTCACTTAATTCCTGTTGCACCAAATGGCAGAAAGTCTAATTTGACACTAGAATTGGAACTCCAAACAATGCAGCATTCGCCAGGGAACAAAACAAACATAACAAATGGGAAAGAATGAAAATTGAGTAAAGGAAATCACCTTCTGGAAGCCAACCGTAACTGCGGCGAGTGATGGAAAGCATGCAAGTCATCAAAGCCGAAGCTGTGGCAGTGTGGTAAGGCAGCATCGACTCCACACAGAAGCTCAATTCAACAGGACACCTACAGCAGCAACCACAAATCATATCCAATTTCAGAAAATCTTTGAATGCTAAATCAAAACATACTCTAATCTACCTAGTTACCTCAGAGCGGGAGATGATGTAGGTTGCTTGGCTCCGATGCGAAACGGTGGGCGAGCAGTTTTCGCTTCAGTGGAGAACCGTGCCGCTGAGGCGCAGCTTCGGCCGGCGCATGACCGGAAAAAAGATCTGGCGGCGGTTGAGGTGGCCATTAGGAGGGTTTTAGGTCTTACTGCGGCTATTGCCACTCTATTATTTTCTTTTTTTTATCTACTGTAATTGCTCGCTCATTATAAACTATTTTTAAATTTCAGTATTAAATTTACTTATCTAACTTTTTTTTTTTTCAGAAATATCTTCATACAATATCTTCAATTAAAAAACGAGAAAATTTCGCAAACAGTACACCAAGTAAAGGCCACTAATAATTCTTATACACAAAGTTTCCAACCAAACATTTTGGTACACAAAATCTGAAACTCGACCTACTATCAGTACACGACGTCAATTTTTGACACCAAAATATCCATTATGCCCTCAATTCTTTCTTTTTTTAATAATTTTTTTTTCTGTTATTTTTTTTCCTTCGTTTTTATCTCTTTCTTCTTCCTTCTTCCGGGTTCACTCCCTCGCTTCCAACGCCGCCTTCCTCACCTCCACGCTCACTCCCTCGCTTCAAACGCCGCCCTCGCAAGGTGAGCTTCTCCCGCCGCTGCCGCTCCGCCTCCACTTGGTTGAGCGGCATGTCTCGACCTAGCCTAGTTTTCCGGCTCCATTTCTTCGGCGCTCTTTTCATCTGGCAGTCAGAATCTGTGAAGTCCGGGTTTGGGTTAGGAGCTCCGTTCTTCTTCTTGCTAGAACCAAAAACATGTTTCTTGTCGTCATTGTACGGACACCAAAATATCCATTATGCCCTCAATTCTTTCTTTTTTTAATAATTTTTTTTTCTGTTATTTTTTTTTCCTTCGTTTTTATCTCTTTCTTCTTCCTTCTTCCGGGTTCACTCCCTCGCTTCCAACGCCGCCTTCCTCACCTCCACGCTCACTCCCTCGCTTCAAACGCCGCCCTCGCAAGGTGAGCTTCTCCCGCCGCTGCCGCTCCGCCTCCACTTGGTTGAGCGGCATGTCTCGACCTAGCCTAGTTTTCCGGCTCCATTTCTTCGGCGCTCTTTTCATCTGGCAGTCAGAATCTGTGAAGTCCGGGTTTGGGTTAGGAGCTCCGTTCTTCTTCTTGCTAGAACCAAAAACATGTTTCTTGTCGTCATTGTACGAGCTGTGATCCTCTTCCTGCACGCCGGCAATGATGCCGATGTCAAAAATGGAGAAGTTCCTGTTGATGAACTCGAGTGGTCTTGTTTCCGGGTCGGGCTGATTCGACCCGAACAACGACTTGGCTTGCTGGATCAACTCTCAGTTCTCTCTGATCAAACCGGAGGAACCCATTTGAAGAACACCGTCGGAAGTTGGGATGCAGATCAAGGTCTATATCCGGTGGATTTGGGCCTCTTTGGCTATCTCGCAGTTGTTGAACTGAAGCTCGTGGGCCCCTCTCAGCCAGATTGAGGTCCCGGTGCCGAAGGCCTTGCCGGGAACAGAGCCGTCCCCGATGGCGAAAGATCGAGTGAGGGAGTGAGGGAAACGATGCTACGAAAAGACGTTTTGCAAAGCGAATGGACGCAACCCTCATTAATGACCTCGTTTCGGTCAATAAGGTGTGTCGTTTTAACCCCCTTCAATCAGTTACATTTTTGCAGGCCTGATTTCGGGGCCTGGGGGGCAATGTTTGAGCCCAAAAGTAATTTTGGCAAGATCCTTTAGTGGATTTAGCATAGCGGGCCGATACCTGCGGCCCAAAAATAAGCCTATTTGGGTTTGGGTTACAACTTCACCCATTCCGAGATCCATAAGGAAAACGAGCCCTTATTGGAGTGAAGTAGTAGAGATTGAATAAGAAACTTCAGTCAATAATCCTTCTGTGGCAAGGAACGATCGAAACCCTAGGTATAAATACCAGGTTTCAAGGACGAATTAGAGATAACTCTTAAATCAACTAATCATACAGATTACCAAAGCCGATCTCCGGAGCAAACCTACCTGCAACCTAGTTGCAAACCAGCGAAGCAAGGGTAACGCCCTCCAACCCAGCGAAGCTGAAGTCATGCTTTAGCAAAACCCGTGCTTTCTCCAAACTTCCCAATGATTGCTCTGCTCAACCTGTAACGTTTGAGTATCGATTTGGTGTCACGAAGAGATCACAACCAAAACCCTTTTTTTTTTTTTTGGATAGATGAGGACCTAAAGGGAAAACAAGAAACAAAAAACACAATCAGCCAATGGCTGTTGCAACTTTCCTATATCTAAGGACTTCGCACGAGTCATCTAACACAAGGTTAGTAACCTGCGGAGGAGGTTGCTCAAAGTAGATAGCACCAATCTCAGCAGATAGATTGCATCTTGAAAGGCCATCCACAACCATATTAACTTCTCGAAACACGTGACTTATCACACACTCGGAGAAGCTACTTTGTAGGTGTAGACAAAAGGAGATAACTGTCTTTAAAGGATGGAGATCATCAACTCCATTATTCATCAGACTAACCAACACTTCAGAATCACATTCTACGACCACTTTGTCCATCCCAAGATTAGCAACCATTTGTAAACCCAGTAACATGCCCCATGTCTCGGCTTCTAAAACCTGACCTTGCTCAATATGAGCAGCAAATCCATGTATCCAGTTACCATGTTGATCTCTAAGAACCCCTCCAGCTCCTATTTTTCCATTTAAATTAGCTCTAGCACCATCGACATTCAATTTGACCCATCCATTACCAGGTTTAAGCCACTTCAAAGCCACAGTAGTCTGGTCGGTCCTTGTATTCTTCTTTTCCTGAGCAAGATACCATTCGGTAGCACTATCCATAATGACCTTAACTGGGTTAATAGGGAATTGAAATCCTTCTTCAAAAATATTTTTATTCCTCCATTTCCAAATATACCAACAAGTGAAGGTAAATAGGACATTCCAATTCATTCCACCGTAACACTTCATTGTGCAATAACCATTAGCAGCAAGCCATCCTGCCCTATCAATTTACATAGCTCTTCTAATACTGTCAAAACAGTTGATCTCCTGCCAAATTTTGTTTACTCTAGGGCAATCTCTTAGCAAGTGCAATAAGGATTTAGAATGAGTATGACATATAGGACAAGAATAATCACTTGTGAGCCTTCTCTTCATCCTTTCAGCATTAGTGAGGAGTTTACCTTGAATAATCAGCCACAAAAATATTTTTAATTTTGGAGGCAGGCACATTCTCCATAAGAATTTCCAAGCAAATTCATAGTTCTCATCAGCAAATAAGGATAAGTATGCAGATTTCACTGAGAAACGGCCATTAGAAGTTCCACTCCAGATAATTTTATCCTCTCCACCACCTACAAGTCCCACATGCATGCTTAAAATTCTGCTAATAGTATTCTCATCAAAGTGTAGCTCCAGAAAACTGACATTCCACCCTCCATTAGACCAACAATCACTACTACAAAAATTGAATCAGACGACACCCCTCAGACGACGCATCATAGTTTTCCATCGTCTGATTGATTTTTATTTTTTTGGACGTCGTTTTTATAAAATCTGTCGTCTGATGTGAAATTATGAGTTAGTTCATAAGACGTTTAAGGACAGAAACGTTGTGTGACCCTAAAAAAATTGAGCGGCAAGTTTCCCACCATGTAATAGTGCCAAATCCCATCTCAAACCCCAAATTTCCTCCTCAACATTTATTAATCATATAACGAAAAATAATAAAACTGTGGTCTGATCAATATATTTGGCTGAAGGAGGGAGATTTCCCACCAGCATATTTCTCTAACTCCCCAAAGAGGGAAGTCAGATTGATAGGAGACAAATCCTAAATTTAAAATGGTAGTCTTCAGACCACATTTTTATAAAATTCTGTTGTGTGTCTTTGTCCAAATTGATATAGCCGGGTTTGAAGCCCTAACACTTGAGCAAAAGAACAACAAAAGTTGCCACAGCTCCTCAATCTCTCCACAGCGCCTCACTCTCTCGAGTCTCAACACAGACCCATAACCAAAACCCACAACTATCAGCGCCCTCGCCCTCTCTCCCTCTATCTTCTACCCCTGACCCCAAATCCATTATTTTGAAACCTTGGACCTCTCTCCTCTCTCCTCTCCTCGACAACCAAACCATTTTCCGCCTCATTCGACTGATGGTGAATTCATCCCATCACTCTCACTTCAAAATAGACTGGAGAGAGCCCTAGATTGGAAACCTTCTCTTCTCCAATACTTTGAGTCCTCTTTCTCTTACATAATCTAAGGCGGAGTTGTGAGTTAGCCCGTGATGGAGAAGTTGTTCAAGGAAACCTTCGGGACTATCGAGTCGGAAGTAGATCTGGCTTCACTCACTCAGATAGCTCAGCAGCCAACTGAATCTGCTGTCACATACATTCAACGCTTCCAAATACATAAAGGGAAGTTGAATGTGATTCTGCCGGAGAAAGAACTGGTAAAGTTGGCAATCAAAGGCTTAGAGCCTCGCCACCGTAAGAAGCAGCATGGAAGCATGTTCAGCTCCATGGGGGAACTAATCACAGAAGTAGGAAGTTTCGAGCACTTGCTCAGGGAGATGGACGCTATGAAAAACGTCTCGAAGGGGACATACATCCTAGGGAAACGCCGAACAGTGGCTGCTCTCAGCCATCAATCCAGTTCCTTTAATCCTTACTGCAAGAGTGAGGAATCTAGCACAGCAGAGGCTGACGATTTTGAAGAAGACGAGATAGCTGCACTGGAACTCACCGGGAAAAAGGCTTCAACGCTAAAGCAACTAAAGTTGTGCAAAGAGCCTGTGAAGCTCAAGTCGGTGGTTTTCACCAAACCATAGTTCGCAAGTTATACTTACGACGCGAACAACTTGGATGAAATGATCGCCGCGAAGATGGTGAAAACCGACTTCGGTCCATTTCCCAAACCAGAGCAGTTAAAAGGAAAAAAAAAACTGTAAACTCCATAATATGTGGAATCATAATACAGTTGATTATGTTAAGCTGAAGGATCAGATCTAAATCTAGTTGAATAACGGTAGTTTGCAAGTAGAGGCGCCGACAACAGCAGCAGCGTTGGTGGACTTAGATCCCTTCCCAGATACCGGCATCAACATGGTGGATGTAGCATGGGGTGCAAAAGATCAGTAGAATCAAAGTCCAGACCACGCGGCTAAGGATTTGAAAAGGGCTAGAGACAAAGCCGCGAAGCGGGAATCCAAGACTCGTTTACCCATCGTCCTATGCTCGCGGTGCAAGGAAGAATGTGACACTCAAGCGCTGCATGAGGAAACATCCCAGACTGTCAGCTTTGGATCTCTACTGCTAATAAGGTTAGTATCATCTTTTAGAAACTTCCAACCATGCAGCCCAAGAGTGTACAGTGGTTCAGAAACTCCTTCTCCAAGGGACTCAAACTTATTCAAAAAGTTGAAAGCCGCGAGGGAGGAAGGGTAGCCGGATAAGCGGCAAGGGGTTTTAACCAGACCTTACATTCCGTTGGTGTCGACGTCCTTCATCAGAGAAGGGAGATGGTATACATAGAAGAAGGGCAAGGCGGTGGAGATAAGCTCTTCAAGGAAGAGAAAACTGCAGCGGAGGTTTGGAGAAGCAAAGCGAACCTTGGAAGCGCTAGATCAAGGACTGATCAAACCATCGCAGTTACTAAAATCTCCAGAAGAGTATCAGAGACAATTGGAGGCACTAGCCTCTAAGAGATTCGTTTCCCCGTGAGTTCAGAAACAGCAGCCCAAAGTATCGCCCGAAGAGCGAAAGCCACATGCCCCTAAGAGCAACGTTCAGGAGAAGTCCCTAGTTCCCAAGAGGCGAGAACCGCCGCCAGCTCGTAACGTCAATGTTTGGCGGAGAATATCTCGCGAAGGAAGAAATAACGAGCCTTCAATCTTTAACAGGCTGGGGGGTAAAGACAATCGGTCTACGACTGTGCAGCGGAGGAGTCATAGACAGTTTTTTCGCCTAAGACATGGGGGGAAATTCTAGTATTCCTACACTTGCGAAGCCCATTCATGAAGGCATGTTTTTAGGCCCATAATCGTTTCTTCGCTATGCCTAGCAACACTAGGGGGGGCAACACTACACTATACTAAGCCGAGTCAGCAGTTCCAGAAAATTTTTTGAGCTTTGTCTTTTCTCTCGCAGAGAAAACACCTTCTCGGAAAATAGGGTCGAGGTGTGGATTTTCTTAAAACCTTCGCCGCGAGGCTCTTTTTGACGCGGAGCCTATTTTAAAAGTTTATATTATTTTCAATATACAACTATTGGGGCCTATATTTAGGGCCTTGAGAGACATAATTATTGGCTCCTCACAGATATTTGAATATCAGGATAAGAAAATAGAATTGTATTCATAAAGTGGCTTTGAATCCAAAAGCAGTACATTCATTACAAAGCCAAAAGTGGCTAAAATAGAAAACAAGAATCTTATGATATCTTCTGAATCTTTCTTCAAATGGAAGCAGTTGAGGAACCAAACATCGGTTTGAGCCACGCCATTATCCCAAGGAGAGGCAGACTTCAGGGAAGGAAAAAGAAAAGGAACGGAGCCCCCGCGCCCCCTTCAAATAGAAGCGGCAAAGGAATCCAACATAGGATTAGCCAACGCCATTATCCATGAGAAGGGGAGACTCCAGTGAAAGAAAATAGAGCCTCCAAGCCCCCTCAATGGGAAGTAGCTATGGAATCCAACGTTGGGTTGAGCTGCACCACTATCTCCGAGAGGGGCAGAAATTGAAGGAACCGAATATCGGCTTGAGTCTATGCACCCCCTTTAGCCTTGGTAACCATGATTAGTTGGACGTGAAGTATGGGAACAACCATTCTGTAGCTTGAACCCATTCCTTCAAAGAGTCCATCCCTCCAAGATTCTATCAAGAAGAGAGAGAGGGAGAAGGAGGTGATAACCAAAGCCCCTTCCATCTGGAGGGCACAACACGGGCCAGGTTTAGAAGGAAGGAAACAGATGAGGAAAGACGAACCACAAAGTGGCCTTCCTCCCTTTCCCCTTTCGCTCCACGTGTGGAATTCTAACAAAGATGATCTCGCATGATCGTAGATCCCACACTTGGAGCCCTCTCGCATTTCTAAACTAATCTGAAGCTTGGCATTTTCCATCCAGACTTTCAGAAGGCCGAAACAAGGGGTTGCCTGAGATTACGCCATAAGGCCTAACCCAGGCTTGAGATTACGCCATAAAGCCTAAAATTTAGAGGCTAAGGGCCATTTCCTGAGGGGAAAATTTGTGAAGAAGGAGAAAGAGAAGCAAAGATTGAAAGGCCATTGTTGAGGATCTAAAACTCAAAGGAAGGTTTTTGGCGTGAACGTTCCCATCCCCAGAATGCACCTATTTATAGGAACAGGGCATGCAAATCTCCACCCTTGGATGGACAGTCAAAAAGTCAAACTAAGTGTCAGTAAATCTTGATTAAATTGCCCTAAATCTCGGAAAATAATGGATTATTGGCGCTTGGGGAAACCGAACTGTTTTTAAGGAGGTAACTGCTCCATTTTCAATATTATCTTCTCACAGTGGAGTTAACCGAACGGTTTTCGAGGAGGTAACTGTTTCATTTTCAATATTATCTTCTCACGGTGGATTTTTCAACAGTTAGTTAATGCGAAGTTAAACACTCATTAAGAAGATAAAACCAAGAGTTTTGAGTTGGGACCAGCAAGTGGTTCCAAAAGATAAATATTAGTTAAGAAATAAAGATGCCGTCGTTACTACAAGAAGAATATATATATATATATATATATATTTTGTACTACAATTGGGCCTAAGGAAATCACTACTATAAGTCATAAGAGGCCTAAAGTGGCCGGCCAGCAAAATCAAGCTTCACACAAATCACCTTAACCTGGAGGCCAGCAACAAGGCCCTGTTTTCAATCAACAAGGCTCGTTCTTCATCTTGGGCTAAGCGGCGAGTCAATTCTTCGGAGGCAACCAAAGGAGCGTCCAGTTGGGATTCCTCTGTGCTGAGCTTGTTGTTCACATGGGCCAAACGAGCTTGGAAATGTCAAATCTGGGCTTCTAAGTCTAACTTTTGGAGCCTTATATCCCCCATGCGAGTGGCCCGATCATTCAAGGTACCGCGAAGAGTCTCCATCTGAATAGCGAGGTTATTCCGTACCATGCAGGTAGGCCTGGCAATTCAGCCCATGACCCGTTAACCGCCCATTAACCGCCCGCTAAAAACCCATTTATTTCCGCCCGATAACTTAACGTGTTAATGGGCTGCCAACCCGTTAGTTAACGGGCGGAAACGGGCTGCCCGACGGAACCCATCAAGCCCGGTTAGAAGAGAAAAAAAAAAAAAAAATTATAGAATTGTGAGCGCAATATGTATTAACTTTTGATAGTTCGATTTAATGAAAATCAACAATGAAAAAGAGTTTTAATGGGTAATGGGTTGGAAGAGGGTTAAAAAAAATAAAAAATAAAAACATTTTTTTTAAATTATTTTTTAGAAGGGTGTGAAAAAGAGTTTAAAAAAAATGCAAAAAAATAATAATAAAAAATTCATTTTAATGTTAGCGGGTCTTAATGGGTTTCAATGGTCAATTTATTGTTAACAGGTATTAGCGGGTTTTAGTGGGTAATTGATTAGAAAAGAATTTTAAAATAAAATAAAACCTTAGCGGTCTTAACGGGTTCCAATGGGTAACTCGCGAACCCATCGGGCTCAACCCGTTATAACCCGTTAAGATAACGGGTTGAGCCCGTTAAGACCGCCAACCCGTTAAGTCCGCCCGTAACCCGCCCGTGACTGCACTGTTGCCAGGCCTGCATGCAGGCAGCACAAGCTCGAGCCTCCGCGGCAGATTGGCCAGCGCGGGCCACGTCAAGGTCTTTCAACAGCTTCTCTATAGTGTCGAGCTGAGTTGGGTTAACCGCACGCTCTCGGCGAATGAACACAATGAAAGCATTGGCCAACAGTGACTTACCTCTCGAGCTATCGGGTCGATATCTGGTACATGGTCACCAAGAGGAAGAGGCCCCGCTTCATTCACCTCTTGGACCTCTAGTGCCGCGGGAATCTCTGTCGTCATTAGTTCCTCATAAGCGGCAGAAGCCTCAGAGTGGTTTTCCACGCTTTCATGCTCCGGGGAGTCCTTATCGGAGATCATTATCAGAATGGTAGGACCTTGCGAATACTCTGTAGATGTGGGAGATGGAAGAGGCGCCACGGGGCTAGTTAGTGCTTGAACTAGCGAGAGAATTAACTCTTCTGCAACGGATGAGGATCCAGCCTTGCTCAGGCGAGAGGGATCAGTGGTCCTCTGACGGACCTATCAAAAGATACATAGTGAAGATCCTGCCCAGATTCTAAAATTTAAATAGGATAAGACGGGGCCAGAGTTTACCAATCGCATTCCCAGAGGTTCGTCATCTTCAAAACTCTCTTCGACGAATTGCAGGATCTAGGATTTTGCAGAAAACGGTAACATGGGACTCGTACCATTATCATGAAATTAGCAACACCAAGATTCTCCCTTCGGAGTAGCTCAACACAAGCTATTGCTCCATCTGTTGTTTCCACCACAATATTATCGAGTCCAGGGCAAGCCGTTGATATGGCAACATCATATTGCTCTGCAAAGACAATGTTATTTACCAAAAGAGTTAATTCCAGAAAAACTAAATAATGTGCCTATGGAAAGCAATGAATAACAGATTACGAAAGAAATATAAACTATTGTTGTGTTAAACATTAAACATCACAAGCACATGAATCATGGATCTAAGAGACAGCAGATATTTCACAGAGCATTATGCACAGATCTAAACTTCCACATATTTAACTATTTGTCGATTACAGTAGGAATGATAACCCAGACGTATATAAGCAGAAGTTAAATGTAACATTTGAAACCTGAACAGAGCAAAGTCATCAGTAACTAAACTAGAATCTAAGATTAGAACACTCACCATCAATAGCACCTAAATCGCCCAGTCGGCCATGTATTCCCGGTATCCGGTTGGACAACTTAGCATGTAAAATTGCTTTTAAAAGTCTTCCCCTACTCTTTTCAGAATCCAGAAGATGCTTGAGTTCTGCAACCTTCTGTCTTGCAGCTTGTTCACAAGGTATGAGAGCTTCTTGTTCTTTGATGTATTCCTGCAAGATTACCTTTTCTTACTGCATGCCTTTGTGCAAAGTAAAAATCAAAAGAACCTGTTCAATTATGAAAACAATAAAAAAACAAACCTGTTCGGCTTTACGGCATTCTGTCCTTTCCAACTTGCTCTTTTCTAGCTCACTCCGAATTTTTGTAATGTCTGCAGTTTTTGTTTGCATCAGTCCCCATATATCATCCATCTGCTTTCGAGCGTCTTCAAAAGCTGCACGACCAGCTTGATGCTGAAACAATTAACAATTTCCTTGAGCCATATACTTGAAATC
>BDJD01002275.1:84774-103721 GCA_002564525.1 Rosa multiflora
TGTCAATAGACATTTTTGATAAAGTCAAAGATGCACTATGGTTGTCCGTAGTCTTGGCCCTAAAAGGGGTCCGTTTCGTCCCAGGGATGATGACGAAGACGTGTTAATAGTAGAAGTGCTTATTTATGTACAATAGGCGCATTATTGTACTTAGCATAATACAAGACCGGACACCTCAATTATTATGAACTTGTTGGCTAGACATAGCCCCGCGCCAACGCAACTCCATTAGATTGGTATAAAGACAATCTTTCGATATTTGAGAGGTATGATTGATATGGGCTTGTTCTATCCCTACAGAGAAAAGAGATGATGGAAGTGTGGGATCGGACCCCACAAGGCAAAATTCCACCTTCCGTGCTCCTCCTCTCCTCCATCAAAATGACAACAAGCACTCCTAAATATTGAAGTGAACCAAATCCGATAAGAGGATAATGTAGCGGACTTATTTACTAAGTCGTTACCAAAATCCACCTTCGAGAAACATGTGAAGAGCATCGGATTGAGAAAGTTATCGGAACTCCCATGATTGTAGCAATCAGGGGGAGCTATTGACATCAGAGGGAGGCATGATGTCTACATGTTCGATCTCGAAGAGTGAAGGACGGGTTGTGCTCTTTTTGTCCTTCGACCAGGGTTATTTTTGTCCCACAGGGTTTTTGTTACCTGGCAAGGTTTTTAACGAGGCAACAATCAAAGCGTCATCACCAAGTTTGAGCGGCACAAGGGGGAGTGTTGAAGGATGTCGACATTATGTGTGCCCGAAAATGTTCACCTGGTCAGTTGCTGACCAAGAAAATAATGCTCAACCACCCTTGGATGTAAATCCAAGAGCAGAGAGAATTATTATTAAGTTGAGTTGTTTTATTTTCCACCCTTGAATGTAAACAACCCTTAGATTGAGTATAAATTTTTTGGTCAGCAACTGACCAGGTGAACACCACTGATGTGTGCCTCTACAAACTAGGGTTTAGAGTTGTAATAGGAATGTGTTCTAGGTATTCAATTGTAATCAGATTCTATTACCTTTTTAGGTACCTTGTAACTCTCTATTTAAATGGCTCCTATTATCAATAGATTTAATTTCATTCTCCTACAACAAAATTCATATTTCTAGTGACTCGAACGAGTTGAGTAGCATGACTTAGTAAATGATAGTAGAATGGCTCCTATTATCAATAGATTCAATTTCATTCTCCTACAACAAAATTCATATTTCTAGTGACTCGAACGAGTTGAGTAGCATGACTTAGTAAATGATAGTAGAAACCGGTCTATTAGTTTGTGTTGCACTCAACTCTCCCATTCTTGGACCCACACGCTCTCCTTTCTTATTAAACTTTTCCAAAGGGACTTGGTCTTGGTCCTCTAAAACTCCCTCTCAGTGGTTCAAACATGCAACCGTGTTTTCAATAAGCCACCAGCACCTTCAACACGTTTAAATACGCCCCCAAAACCATATCTCGATCATTATTCAATAAACTCAAATCCATGTCCTCCTCCTCCTCCTCTCTTCCAATAACGTTCTCACCCCACCATGAAATTTTCTGAACCACTCGCCAATCCATTCTCTTCGTTTCTATGGCTTCCTTGATCTTCAGCTTCATCTTGTTCTTGTCTTCTTGCCTCATCCCTATTCATTCACTCTCCACAGTATCAATCTCTGAAACTTCCAATAATCAAACACTAATTTGTTCTCTGACCCAGCAACAATCTTTCCTCAACTGTACTAGTTTTCCGAGTGGAATTAGAATTCCTGTGAGCACAGACACTCCATTTACTGGTTTGGTTGGTGGGTATGGCTTTTTATGTGCTTTGCGGTCGGAGACCTCATCTTCTTCATCAGTCATGACTTGCTGGAGGTTCTCTGCCAATGGGACTAACATGTCCACTAAGCGAATTTATAACGGTCCGGCCCTCAAGGAACTCAGAGCAGGAAACTCCAGCGTTTGCGGCCTAGTTGATGGGACTAATCGCCTCCAATGCTGGCAGTGGCATGGGTTCAATTCAAATACAAGTCACAGCAACTTCTCGAGGAGCATCGCAGTGGGAGACAAATTTGTCTGCGGAGTTTCAGAAATCGGAGAGGTAACTTGCACTGGAAGTAATACCAAAGTGATTGATACAAAGCATATAAGGGGTAATTACAGTCATGTAAGTGCAGGGTCTAATTATGCTTGTGCAATCTCATGGAGTAATGGTAGTTTGGATTGTTGGGGAGAAATGAAGGGTGACAAACCACAAGGGAAGTTTACTTCCCTGGCCTTGGGCGACAACCGAAGCTGTGGCCTGAGGCCTAATGGAACAGTTGTTTGTTGGGGGGAAGATGGCTTCAGTTTGCCTCAAAGTTTAAGAGAGACTCCCTTCACCTTAATTGAAGCAAAAAGCAGCGTTTTCTGCGGGGTCTTGTCTGAGAATTTTTCCTTGTATTGCTGGGGAAACCAAGTGTTTGATACCCAAGACAATTTCTTGGTCTTCAGTGCTGTGAAGCCAGGGCCATGTAGAAGAGACTGCCCATTGCATAGCTCTCTATTACCAGGCTATGGCAACTTTTGTGAACAAGGATATGTAGTTTGTCAACCTTGTGAGGGGACAACTATAGTAGTTCAATCAGTGCCGGGGCCAACACCGCAACCACCGAGGGAGTCTAAGTGGAGCAAGAAAATGGTTGCTTTTCTTGTAGTGGGTTGTGTTGGGTCCTCAGCTTTCTTGTTGGTTTGTGGCTACTTTGTGTTCAAGAATTGCAAAATTAGAGGTTCCAGAATCCATGACTCGGGTCGATTGGATGATATCGAGAGCCAAGCTAATCAGCCTGGTTCAGGGCAACTCCAAAGCCAACCAGCTCAACAACCACCGGTGTTGGAGAAGCGGCTAAGCCACTTGATTAGCCTGGGAGCCAATGGAGGTTCATTGGAGGAATTTTCGTTGCCAGTGCTACTAGAGGCCACCAACAACTTCTCAGAAGAACACAAGATTGGGACAGGCAGCTATGGCTCAGTCTACCATGCCACATTAGATGATGGCAACCGTGAAGTGGCCATCAAGCGTGCCGAAGCATCAGCGTCCTCATCATCTGTTGGCGGGCACACTAGGCGCCAAGAGGACAATGACAGTGCATTTGTGAATGAGCTTGAGTCTCTATCACGCCTACACCACAAGAATCTAGTTCGATTGTTGGGGTTTTACGAAGACGCAAAAGAGAGAATATTGGTGTATGAGTACATGAACAATGGCTCCCTTCACGACCATCTCCACAAGATCACAGTTTCCCCTCTAATGTCATGGTCCGCACGCATTCAAGTGGCACTTGACGCGGCCAGAGGCATCGAATACCTCCACATGTACGCAGTCCCGCCAATCATACACCGCGACATCAAGTCATCCAACATATTGTTGGACGACAAGTGGAGAGCCAAGGTGGCCGATTTTGGCCTATCTTTGATGGGTCCCGGGGAAGACGAGTGCTACTTGCCGCTGCGTGCGGCTGGCACATTTGGTTACATGGACCCTGAGTATTATAGGCTGCAACAACTGACCACGAAAAGTGACGTGTACAGTTTCGGGGTAGTGTTGCTCGAGTTGCTGTCGGGGTATAGCGCGATTCATAAAAATGAGAACGGGGTGCCAAGAAACGTGGTGGATTTCGTAATACCGTATATAGTAAATGATGAAATTCACAGGATTTTGGACCCGAAGGTGCCGCCACCGACGCCATTTGAAATAGAGGCCGTGGCGTATGTGGGTTACTTGGCAGCAGACTGTGTGAGCCTAGAAGGCAGAGATAGGCCTTCCATGACTGAGATTGCAAGCAACTTGGAAAGAGCTTTAGCTTATTGTTTGGCATCGCCACCAAGTTCAAGAACCGAGTCTTTGACTTAGACTCGGTTGAGAGCCAAGACACGGTCAACTTTTGTAGAGCAAACCATTTTTTCTATTTTCTTTGTGCACATATTGGACTTTTTTTTCTCCCTATTCTTTTTGGGTTTTGCTGACTAGTCAAGGCAATAATAGTATGAAAATGTGAGAGCCACAGAAACCATTGTATAGTGATTAGCAGCAGCAACCATGGAGTTTCCTCAACTTATAATATTCTTTTCTTAATTTCTGCCAAAGAAATTATTCCCGTCTTCAACTCGGTCTCAGTCTTTTTTCTTTCGAATCTTTTGCCTAAATTATTATTTATCTTGTCAGAGCAAAAGTCAAACTGGAGGAAAATTCTAAACAAGGAGTCAATTGAGCAACAAATATATTAAAGAATATAATAATAAACCCCATGAACCTATATATATGTAAATCTAAATCGAACACTTCAGCTTATTTAGCTGCAAATAAATCACTAGCCTACCCAACGTAATATGAATGTGATTTCCTTACTTTCTTTTCCTTTGGCTGGCAGCTGCAATGATATGTACAAGCCGTGTTCTTCACATATGTAGTTTCCTAGCACATCGAAACAGCCAAATCGTGCTTAATTATTGACTTGAACTTTTTCTAACTAGTCAAAATGAGAGCCAAAATCATTATCTACATCTTCTAAGCTGCCAAAGATTCTGTGGTAGCCCGCTTTTTCTCAAGAAGCTTTGCCAGTGCACCGTCAATTTGGGCAAACACATCCTCCTTGGTAACACTCCCGTCCACCTGAATTATATAAAATGACTCCAAGTTGGATACAATGATTAAGACATGATTTGCATAATCAAATGTTTATAAGATTTTCATTACACAGTTAATGTATCAATGCAATCTCATCTCAGCACTTACAAGCAGAAAATATTTGCTATATAAAATTATCAGAATTTGCAGAGTATTTAAAGAACATCAATAATTACTTGCTTAAGCGAATCAGCGACATGAAGTTTGTCAATAGCCAGTAGTCAAAAGTCAAGTGCAAGTATTGGTATTCCTTTTCATGAAGAAAGAAAAGAAAATGAATGACTACAATCAGTAGCCTAAGCAAAATACATAGATAGGATGCCTAAATGTTTTGAGCAAGCGACCACAAATTTGGGGGCATTGGCACTGATATAACATAGACAACAACACCATGCAGCTACTAAGGCAACCCCACAGGTACCCATTCCGAACACTTAGGTAGCTCATGGAGCATAGAGCAGGTCCTGAAAATTATGGTATGAGCTTGCTTTGGCAACATGTCAATAAGTGCATCGGTGTTTGGTAGATAGCTTGGGTGATACAATATGGTTGTCGTGAAGGTGCGTATCACAGAAGCTAGTTGTTGAAGTTGGGGATGAACAGTGTATGGGACGTTTATATATGGGTGAGAGTAACGGATGGTAGATTTTCTTGTATGAAGAGATGTGTTTGGGTGCAAGTCCTCAAGCTGGTCTACAGAGGTTCAGTGAGTGGGTTCAGGTTTTGGTAAGGTAAAGGCTGGTTTGTAGCCTATAGATGTCCATCGAAGCAGGACTTCATTGTTTTGGTAAACAAGCCAGTTGGATAACAGGCCAGGAATAAAGAAGAGAAAGATGGGAAGAAAGGAGGGACAAGGGGATGTTGAAAAAGCTAAAGGCCTTCCGAAAATCAACTATAAATATCAAAACAATGCATTGATCCATAAGACAAGAATGGCAATACCAACCACCAATAGTATCATAATGGATGCAATTATGCATGATTTAGCTGATGGAAATAGGAAATATACCCTAGAAAATGCAGTCTTATCTCAAGTTCCAAAAGTCTTAAAACCAAAAGACCATAACTAATAAAAGGAAACTCCATAGTATCTCTAGAAGGATGCTTACATCAATATAATCAATATTTCAGATACCCTCATTTAGCTCAAAGCATTCCAGCATAATCTGTACAACTTATAATCATTTCTATTTCAAAATCGCATATTGACACTGAAGCAGGGAGTCAGAGGGAGCGAGAGAATATACTTGCCTTAAGGGTTATGTCTTCATATAATGAAAGTACTGCCTCCACATTTTGATGATGAGTGTGCAATCGAAGTTTCACCTGAATGAAGTGAATACAAAAGAAAATGTAATACTGACCCAAAACTATAAAAAGGAACATTATTATAATACCCCAACTTTTTCTCCCAATATTGGCACATGATATACACACTACATTATTGCATTGGAAAAATAACTATGCTTTAGAACCAATGTGACATAATCATGGTAAAAAAATTGAAGGAATAAGTTGGGATGTATAGCATTGTCCAACAAGTAAAGGAGACAACACAACATAGTTGCTAAGAATAATAGCAACTAGTGCAAAATAAGAATATGGGAAGTTAAAACACCATTAATTAATTGGCAAATGATAATTTGATCACCTTGAAGTCAAAGTACTACAAGTGGGAAGAATAAATTTGAATAATACCTTTTCTTCTGTATCATCAAAACACTGGGTGAGCCTTGCCGCGATCTCTGGGGTCTCTGGAGGAGAATACTTCAGATGGTAGATCTTTCCAGTAACAGGATCTAACCTTCTTCCAACTACTCTGTCAACAAGAATCTCTTCAGGAACCTGCAAATGCAAGTTGACATGGTCACTGAGGGTTGTGACAGCTCACTCTTACTTTCTGGATCGAACAAGGGGTTTACATGGTTTTTTTATGCATCATATGCTAAAATTCATACTACCATATTTATTCATAACTTATGAAATTACAGTAAAACACAAACAACTTAATTACACTGAGTTGAGAAGCATCTTCAAGACAATTTCATATTTAAATATAAATTCATGAACATTATGAAATATAAACAACAGAAAGCACATGCTTACGTCAAGAAGAATGAAAAGATCCGGCTCGAAGCCAAATTCCTTAAGAGCAATTGGTTGCGATGAGCTCCTAGGGGGTATCCATCCAAGAGCCAGCCTTTTTCTCGAGAATCTGGCTGTAATAGACGCTCTTTCACCATCTACATGATTAACAGCACAGAATCACCAGTAGCATGACGATAAGCCAACATGAATATAATTTCCCTACCATGACAACTATTTCATGTGGCACCAATTGTCCTTTGTCCATGTAGGCCCTTGCACGCTTCCCATTTTCACTCCCAGATGCAATTTCCGTTCTAAGTAAATCTCCAGCAGCGACATGTACCAAATCATACTGCATAGAGGAGCATAGTTCAGTTAATCTACTTCCCATAGTGAGAAAAGCTTGACGTAAGTTAAAAGATACAAGCTTAATCAAATGAGTTTGGAGAGGTAATTGAAATAACAAATATTGTTGGAGTGGTGGGACTTGAAAAAGGGATTTAAATTCCCAAGATTTGCAAACTCCCCACCAAGCTCCGATTTAACTTTCAAATTTCTAACTTCCTTCTTTAGATGCTCAATTTGTTACCGTATCAGATTTAAGTATTACCATTATATCTTTTGTTCACTATCCGTAAGTTAACCCCGTACGACATTCCCCAAGAGAGGCTGTAATTCACATAAACACATCACATAGCATACGATTTTTCATATTTTTCTTGCTCAATCATACCCCAATATGAATCATTTTCAGGAAAAAGAAGTCAAGGCATTGCATTTTTCTGTATCCAAATTTTCCAAGTTGGAATCATAAACAGCAAAGCAAACAATAAAAAATTCGGGAATCGGAGCTCACTTTCTGAGTAATGAGCTCGCATTGCGTTCCTTTACCCGAAGCAGGCGCCCCGGATATCATAACTCTGAGCGGCTCAGCCTTAGAAGCACACCGCACCGCCTGTTTGGTTCAAGAATCACACGAAACAACACAATGCTCAATACAAAAAAAAAAAAAAAACGCAGCGTTACAACTATCAAAGAGGATTGTGATGCATACCAGGTCAGTCATAGGTCTGCTGGAACGGAGAGGAGTTAGGGTTTGAGGGCGAGAGGGAGAGAAGGTGGAAACGAAAGAGGATTGCGATTTGCGACGAGTGAACAAGCTTTGCGGAGATGAATGGCTTTGAAATGGTGGAACACGCGGCGGGAGGAGGAGGAGCTTTGGGTTTTGCTGACGCTGTAGCCATGGATTGGGGAACCAAATTCATTTTGTTCTCTCTCTCTCTATCTGAGTTTTTGCAGCGATATATACGGAGGAATTGATTCTTGGATTGGTCACTAGGAGTGGATGCTACAGTATTGTTTTGAGTTTCGGATATACCTTCTTTTTTTTTTCTTTTTCTTTTTCTTTTTTTTTCTTTCTATGTTGGTAAAGTTTGCTGATAAAGTTAAAGTTCACCGTCCGATTACCGGAAGATTTAGTTTAAATTTAAGGGTTTTTGTCTATTTTACCCTCACTGCTTTATTACTTAAAAAGAGAAAGAGAGAGAGAGAAACCATAGGAGACTTCGCCGGAACCCGGTCACCGGCTGCCGGAGTCCCGTCATCGGCCACTGGAATCCGGCCAATTTTCGCTTGATTCCTTCACCGGTCGCCGGATTCCGGTCACAGGCTGCTGCCCATCGGAATTTGTTGAAAATCTCACCGGAACATTTTTTTGCCCTTAATAGACATCTATTGCCCCTCTATTCTATTGCCCCCTAATAGAGGGGCAATAGACCTCTATTACCCCCCAATAGACATCTATTGCCCCTAATAGACATCTATTGCCCACAATAGACGACTATCAGCCATGTATTGCCCCCCAATAGATCTCTATTGCCCCTAATAGACGTCTATATTGCCCCCCAATAGACGACTATCAGTCATGTATTGCCCCCAAATAGACGTCTATTGCCTCTTAATAGGACTTTTAGTCGTCAGAATATGAACTAATCTCCCTAAATTTAGACAAATAAAACTTCGATTAAAGAAAAAAATGAAGAAATTATATCAATTCAAAACTTCTATTGTCATCCAATAGACGTCTATTGCCTTCCCGATAGAGATATTCAAAAAAATTTGTTTCTTTCCTCTTGCCCTATTACTTAAAAAATAAAAATAAAAATAAAAAAAACTTATTTGGGCACCCCGTCCTCTTCTTCTCTCTTATTTCCTGGTCGGAGACCCCGTACCAGAACCTTTACTTCTTCATTGTCTTCCCCGGTTTCAGATTTTTCCATCATAATGTCTTTTGATCGATCTGTACCCATAAGATGACGACAACGACGCAGAAGATGACTCAATCAAACCAGGCTCAAACCCTGCAGTGAAAAGGTCGACGAACTTCAAATTGGAACCTTCCTGCAGTGAAAAGGTCGACGAGCTTCGAACTGGAACCTTCCTGCAGTGAAAAGGTCGACGAACTTCGAACTGGAACCTTCGAGCGCGGACTGGAGCTCCGGCCATCAAGCCACGGCGTACATCAATTTTGTAGCTGTCGTCGACGACGAGGCTGCAGATCTAGCAAACGGATTGGTCGACGACGAGAGAGAGAGAGAGAGAGAATTTGCAGATCAGAGGTAGGAGAGAGAGATAGACATAATGTAATTGTTTAAGGGCGAAATTGTCTTTTTACATTAAATTGGGTAGCTGGGAATAAAAATCTGTTGTTGGGGTAAGTGGGATAATTCTTGCTTATTTTGGTGCTTTAAGTCAAGGACCCTAAATTTAAATTTAAATTTAATTTTAAGTGATTATTTATTTTTCTTTTAATATAGTCCTATAGCCGTTCAGATTAGTGGCAACGGAGGGTGGAGGTGGCAGTTCATGGCCGAGGTTTCCCAGCAAAGTGTGTGGTGTTGTCCAAATAGGTAGATGGTGGTTGCCGAGTTAGTTATTTTTTGTTGGCTTGGGCAAGTTTAACAGATTCTCCATATATTTTTGTTTTTCTATTCTACGGAAAAATGAGTATCTTTTGCTCCAACAGATTCCCTATAACTATCTCATTTTAGGGATAGTGAGGAAAGAGAAAACAAAATTTCCTAAATTTACAACAATCTCTAAAATTTTAGGGAGGAATTGTGGAGATTTTAGAGATTGCTGTAAAATAGCGAATCTGTTGGAGTTGGAGAAGAAAATTGCTTAAAACTTTGACTTTTGTTTTTCTATAATACAAAAATTATAGAGAAGCTGTTAGAATTGCTCGTCACCAATTAGCTACCCTAGGTTTCACCTTGGTGTCAATTTGCTACCATGTGTTTTATTTCAGTCAATTTGCTACCCTAGGTTTGTCCTTGGTGTCAATTTGCTACCCTATGTTTTATTTCAGTCAATTTACTACCTTAGGTTTTCGCAATTAGCCAATTCGCTGCCCTAAGTATTATTTTTGCCAATTTGTTACCTTATGTTTTCAAAAGTAGCCAATTTGCTACCTTTTTGTCATCTTAATTTGTTCATATCTTTGTCCAAAAATGGATTAATTTTGAAAATCTAAGATAGCAAATAGTTAATTTCAAAAATTTAGGGAAGTAAATTAGTTAATCTTGAAAGTTTAGAGTAGCAAATTTGATGGAAGGGTAGCAAATTGGCTAAAATAAAACCTAAAGTAACAAAATTGGCTAATTTTGAAACCTAGGTAGCAAATTGGCTTAAATCTTAGAGTAGCAAATTGACACTAATTAAGGTGAAACCTAAGGTAGCAATTTGACAATTATGCCTTTTTTGTTCGAGGCTTTTAGTTATTTGTTGTTTTTGGACCTATGTTCAAATCTCAAATAAGTCCATGTTGTTTCGAGTTAGGGGTGCTGTCATGGATACCGATGAGTGGTTGGAGTTGGGTAGCATGCATTATAAACCTGGAATTAATTCTCAAAACCTTGTCCTATGGCATTTTATCTGTAAGTCATAACCAAGGGGACTGACTATCAAATATCAGATAGTAGGTTCCTTCTTAGAGAAGCCTCCATGAAATATGGAGGCTGAGAAATGAAACTATATATATATATATATATATATATATATATATATATATATATAACATATTACTAACTTCTAAATGACATAAATAATGATATTCACAACAGTCAAAAACGAATAAATCTCAAACTAGGTGGACTAGTAGAACACAAAGTTGTGTTCTGAATGATGAACTCAATCTGCCAGTTTTAGTGTATGGGATTTTCTTTCAAGTTGCACAAGCCTACCAAATAGCTATACGAAACTATGTGAACAGGTGGGTGGGGAAGCACAAAAGCGCTCAAATTGCAACAGATGGGTGGGGAAGCATTCCCCTAGTGCCAAGAAAGACAAACCATTAGGCCATTAGACCAAGAACACAAACGAAAATGCCAGATCATCAAAAAGCAAAGTAAATCATTACAAATCATCATTTGGTCCATCACTACTAATAATAATAATTAAAGATAATTTAGATCTAACGATCTCATATTTGTTCCACATCGATCTAGTAGGAATACTAATTAGGAAACTAACTGACTTCAAATCCATGCCACAGCCACTCACACACCTTCCTTTAGCCAACATCAGTATGTCAATCGCTCCTAATTAAAAAGAAAAACAGAGCAAGGGATTAGTTTTTGAGGAGATTAACAGTTATAATAGTAATTACGTGATAATTGGACTTGGAATATACCTCACAATGATGTTATTCTCCTCTGACATCTCCTATATTGCTTGACGCTCTGTTTCATCCGCAATGGAAAGTTGAAACTCCCAATTTGGCTCTTTCTCACGGAGCCGAATGAGGAAAGTCAGTTGATCCACAGAGTTGACCTCCACAACTTCCAGCTTCAACAAGGACTGATACATCTCATAAGCTAAGAGCTCATTGGAAACCTCTTCAAACTTGGTAAGGTACTTAGCTGGAAATGGCCTTGGCTCCATGTGAACTATACCAGCCTGGAAATACATTCCATGATCAGAAAATATTGCTGTCCATCTCTTCTGCAAGTCCTCGTCCATGGCCACGATCTCCCATTGTCGCTCATCACCACCAAGGAAATACATCGGACTGCCTTCCCAAGGCCCAAGCTGATCTCTGGTGCAGATTCAGTGCTGCTGCTAACTCCAAATCTTTGGCCACCTCGATGTCACGTTCGTACATCATCAGGTTATCAAAAGGGAACCAAGCCATGTTCAACATTCCAGCCACAATATCCAACTGGTGACTGGCCTTTTGGTAGTCATCAGCAAAATCTGGTAGTGGATTATGATGGCCCTTCAGGTCCTTCAGATGGTTGAGCAGAGAGGAAGAGTCAGAGCCCCAGGTAAGGAGTGAAATCATGAATGAAGGCATGATGAACAAAAGCAAAGACAGTGAGTTGGTTTGGGTTGGTTTGAGAAGAAGAAGGTTTAACAGGGGATAATGAACAAGTGATGAATGGATTTCCCTTCATTGCAAGTAGTGGGTTTATATTCACATGGCTTCTCTGTTAGGTAAGTCCCTCCTTAATTTAAGGTGTTGCCTTCTTTAATAAAGAATAGACATAGTGGAAGAAAACATGGAACCTAAATTTTAGAGGAATTTAAGGCTTCCACTATAACTTGTCATGATGAGTGTTCCTCCTTGGCCTATATAAGAAGAGGTCCTTGCTTATTTGAGGCATCCGATATCTCATTTAATCTCATCCCATCTTCATCCAAGTAGAGAGTGAAGAAGTGTCCACTTTAAGTTGAGAGTGTAGTAGCTGTTAGGTAGCAAAACAAGTGTGAGAGAGAGAGTTTCTTTCAAGTAGTGTATCTCTTGTACCCACCTTATCTTAGTGGAAGTTCTTATTGTTGCTGCCCCATGGAAGTAGGCACCTTGCCGAACTACGTTATATCTGGTGTTCACTTTCCTTTACTCCTTTTATTTATTTGCATATTATCCTTTTGTGGTTAGAGTTATGTAAGATCCTGAATTTTGAAGTTAGTCAAATTTTATTTTTGAGCTTGGAAATGGAAAGTAGAGGTCACCACGAGTTCGCAGCATTTTTCGGTGAATTTTTCAGGTTCCCGAGCTATTTTTAAGGAATTTGTAAAGTTTGGATGCAAAGTGCATTTTGTGGTGACGTGGCTCCTTCCTATTGGCCAAAGAGTTTACTTAGTGACCAAGAATTGCAGCCCAACGTGTCAGTCACAAGCCCATGAGTCATGTTAACATTTGTCAAGTGGAAGGAAGAAAGGTGATGGAAGCTTGACAAGTGTCACAAGCTTCTTGGTGGTTTATTAAGAGTTAGACATTTAGTTCATTTCCATTGGTTCTCTTTTCTTATAAATAGGGACCAGCCCCATTTCCAGTACATATTCCCATTTTGCCGAGAGGCTCTCTCTCTACTTTGTTTCTCTCTCTAGCTTTCTCTCTTTAAAACTTCAGCGGGTCATAACTTTTGATCCGTAACTCCAATTCAGGATCCCTGAAAAGCTACGGATTCGTCTTGATGTCCTCTTTCTATCCATAGAGGTTTGAGTTAGATCTAATGCTGATTTCTAGAAGGCTCGGTTTACGATCAGTATTCTAGGAGGCGATTCGTATTATCGAGGTGAGTGGGTTTGTGTAATATGTTACAAATATTCTTATTTGCTATAAAAATGGTGGAAAAGCATGATTTTATCTATTTAAGAAATATCTCTCTATTTTCAAGTGAAGAATGTCTATTTGCAAAAAATGCATAGTTTATATATATTATGTGCTAGATCCATTGTTTGACTAGTCATGGAACGTGAGAACTTCTTGATTGGTTATGCCGAGGTAAGGATGTGTCACACGGTGGTATAGGACTAGAGAAGGCCATTAGGGTGCCCGTGGTGGTCACCAAATTGAAGGATAATCAATAAGAAGGGATGATGCGATGTGATGAATTGATGTGTATACGATATACTACTTTCTAGCGTGTGTAAAATGACATGGCTTTACTGGCATATTACATGATCTACTCACTGAGCGCATGGTTTTGCTCACCCACCCATCTCTAATACCTCTTGCAGAAAAGTACTTGGGTTTTGACGAGCCGAACTGGGTTGGACGAGCCTAGAATGAAGAGCCTAGAAGGAAGATTTTATTTACATTCTACCTTGTAACACTCACACCTCAAATTCGGGGTCAGGTGCTTAAAATCCACCGACACCGGGTCTGGGGTGTGACAAGTTATTATTTTCATTCTATTAATTTTCCCAACATTCTCTACACTGCACTGCACTCGATGCTTTAGACTTCCTCAGAACGCACATGAGCATGCAAGTACTGAGAACGACCTATTCCCACTTCTCTCTTCTTTTTTTCTTTGTTCCACAAGTGCTTTAAAACTCTGGAATTTTGCTAGTCTTAGTGTCCTACAACTCCTACCCGTTATTAAGGACGTTACAATTAACATCTCAAAAAATAAAAGTTACAAAAAAAAAAAAAAAATTCACTGTCAATGGATCAGAGACTGCATTTGAAAAGCCAACTGTTGATTTAGTTATATTCGATCCTTTGTGTTATCAGATCAACTCAAATAGTCAAATCCATATGGCCCATTAACTTACCAATGTAGTAACTTGATCAAGATTGTGTTTGAATAACGGAGGGAATAAATACTTAATTTATCTCCGATTTGGATCAGATTGATCCGTTGTCAAGTATACGAACACTACCAAGGGGTCAGAATCAATTTGGACTGATCCACCATCCTCTTGATGTTTATCATCCCTGAAAATCACTTTTGGCTGACTTTCTTGCCATGCAAGTTAGGTTTCTCATACTCGGCTAGAATGAACTCTTAGCGGGAGCTACTGTATATGTAACTTGGCTATTAAAAAAGATAAACACTACGGGTCAAGACTGCATTAGGGTGCCATTTTAATTTGGTACTGAAACAGACTTAATAAATAGAGATGGATCTAGTTTAATTTGTGCATAATTTTTTTTTTCTTTCAGTTCCTTTAAAGGCCAAAACCTATCAAGAACCTTCATTAAACCTGGCACAACTGTATACAGCAAAATAAACACAGGATACCTTGGCAAAGCATAGAAACAGGAATCGGATTGTTTCTATTAATCGCAGTGATGGGTCTGTTGCTTCTTCAGGTATTGAGATCAAAGATGAAGCTATAAACTTCTTTCAGAATCTCCTTGGTCAAAGTTTTCATCGTTCAAAGTTCTCTTTGGATAATTTGCATTTATTGGGGTTTAGTCCTATTAGTCCTGATCTTGCAAATTCTCTATGCCACGAGTTCACGTATGATGATATTAAGGCAGTCTGTTTCTCTATGAATCCTAATAAGGCTCCGGGCCCAGTTGGTTTTAATTGTTGCTTCTTTCAAAAGGCTTAGTCGATTATTGGTGAAGATGTTGTTGCTGCTATTAAGGAATTTTTCTCTTCTAGTCTCCTCTTAAAGGAGTTAAATTCCACCATCATTACTCTTGTTCCTAAAGTGGCTAACCCCACTACTATGAGTGATTTCAGACCTATATCTTGCTGTAACACCTTATATAAAATTATTTCCAAGTTGTTGGCGAACAGGCTAAAGGGCGTTCTTCATCATATTGTTGGGCCTTCCCAATCTGCCTTCATTCCTGGGCGCAAAATTGGAGACAATATCCTTCTTGCTCAAGAACTCCTTCGTGATTACCATAAAGCTACTGGTCATTCTAGATGCACTCTTATGGTTTACATTATGAAAGCTTATGACACTGTTGAATGGGATTTCATTCTTGCGACCCTTGAAGCTTTTAATATTCCTCCCACTTTGATTAGCTAGATCAAGAGCTGCATTTCTTCCCCGAGATTTTCTGTGGCTGTTAATGGTGAACTGGCAGGTTTCTTTGCTAGCAAGCGGGGTTTAAGACAAGGTGACCCCTTGTCTCCCTACCTTTTTGTTATTGCTATGGAAGTCCTCTCTCTTTGTATTCTTCGAAGAATAAATTGCTCGCCTTGTTTCCGGTATCGTTGGAGGTGTGATCAGTTGAATTTATCTCACTTATGCTTTGCTGATGATCTGCTAATGTTCTGTAATGGTGATGAAAATTCTGTTCTTACTCTCCATGATGCGCTCTCTAATTTTGAATCTTTATCTGGCCTAACTGCAAGTGTTTCTAAGAGTAAAATCTTTCTTTCTGGTGTGGATGTGAACTCAATTGAATCTATTCTTCAAATTATGAACTTCCATGTGGGGACTTGCCCTGTTCGTTACTTAGGTATTCCTCTAATTACTACCAAATTGAGAATGCAAGACTGCTCTCCCTTGATTGATCGAATAGAGGCTCGTAACAAAAGTTGGGAGAATAAGGTGCTCTCTTTCGCTGGAAGATTGCAACTTATTCAATCTGTTTTATCTAGCATCCAAGTGTACTGGGCGTCTCATGTAATTCTTCCCAAAAAAGTTCTCAAGGATATCGAAAAAAGGCTTCGTTGTTTTTTATTGGCTGGTAATTGCTCAGGTAAGGTTGCTGCAAAAGTTGCTTGGTCTGATATTTTCCTCCCTAAATCTGAAGGAGGGCTTGGCATTAAAGATTTACATTGTTGGAACAAAGCTTTGATGATTCGCCACATTTGGAATCTTGTTTCAGGTTCCTCCAACTTATGGATCAATTGGGTGAAAGTTTATTTACTAAGGAATAATTCTTTCTGGAATGCTCCTTATCCTGCCGTGTGTTCTTGGAATTGGAGAAAAATGCTTAAAATTAGGGAGCTTTGTCGATCTTTCTTTGCTAATATCATTGGTGATGGTCGTCCTACTTCTTTGTGGTTTGATAATTGGCACCCTCTTGGCCCTCTTACTCTTAGATGGTCATCTAATATCATTGCTGATTCTGCTCTCTCTACCTCTGCCATGGTCAGTGATGTTATCTATAATAATAATTGGACATGGCCTTCTCTCTCTCACGAGTTACTAGAGATTCGTGTTTCATTGACCCAAATCATTCCTAACTCTGAGGTTAGTGATTCTGTTCGATGGACTCTTTCTTCGAATGGGGTTTATTCAACTTCCTCTGCATGGAATGCCCTTCGTTTTTCTAGGCCTATTGTTCCTTGGTATCATTTAGTCTGGTTTGGTAGTTGTGTTCCTAGATGGAGCTTCATCTTATGGCATGCTATTAGAGGAAGGTTATCAACTATGGATCGTGTAAGAATTTTTTTTCTCCTCTTGCTGCCCATGAATGTGCTTTTTGTCTTGCTGCTGATGAGTCTCACAACCATCTTTTCTTTGAGTGTGTTTATACCTCTGGCATTTGGACTCACATTTTGTCTAAATGTGATGTGAGTAATCCTCTCCTTTCTTGGCAGCATTTCATTCCATGGGCTGCTGCTAACTGGAAGGGTAAATCTTTATCTGTTGCAATCAAAAAGTTGGCATTGCAAGCTGCAGTTTATGCTATCTGGCGCGAGAGAAATAACCGCAAGTTCCGTAACGAAAGCCTCTCTTCTGCTGTTGTGTTCAAGGCAATTGTGGAGTCCATACGAGTTATGCTTATTGTCTTGGAAGATCCCTCCTTCTCCTTCTAACAGCTATATTATTCATGAATGGAGACTCCCTTCTTAATGGGGCCATCTTTGGGATGTATAGCTGATAGGTTGTTTGTCTTAGTTTCTTTTTGTTTTTATGTTCCCTCTTTGCTGAGGTTGTTGCTTTGTTAGATTTTTTAGCTACTGTTCCTTGTTGCTTGTTTGGATTTGTTTAAAGCCAGGTTTCTTCTATATATTCTTTCATTTACCAAAAATAAATAAATAAATAAACACTGGATAGTTTATTGCTAACCCCTTCAAGATGATGACGCATGTTACAAAGGTTCAATTTGCCCGTTTAATCCATTAGAAACCCTAATATGTTATTACCATTTATTCTTTGCTGCCACAATAATACCACTAACCAGAGAATTTGGGGATAGAACTAACCTTCCCAATAAGTATGTTAGGTTTTATTTGTTTGTGTTGATATCGGATCACCACGATAAGGACAAATTTTTTTAACGGTGCAGTGGAGTTAACCCTTAAAAACCATGAACCCCCATTAAGACAAAAGACATTCAATTGCTAAATCTAATATGTTTTATTCATGTAATCTTTCTCCAATTTTCCAAGGCAACTCCCTTTGGTGGTGTAAGTGTACCTCAACTTTTAAACTAAAATGTTGATTGATCTCTGTTAAACTTCACGCGACACAACCTTTTTCCAAGTCTAATTCAATCCCTTCCCTCCTATATATCGGTTTATCGGCCTCATCCTTTGTGTTCCTATTTGTTCTTCTCTCTCCTTTTCCTCTTCCTTCTTAATAAATTGCAGTTAAATTTCATTGCGCGAATATGTCGTGCCTACACCCTGGATGTTATTAGCATCCGCGCAAATCCTCTAATGCAATTAGTATGGATTTAAGTCAAACCTAGCTACATGATTTCTAATAATAAGTTACTTTCTTTTTTGTGAAACATAACTATCTAAATTCTATGATCTATAATAGCAAGTTGAATTTTCCTAGTAAAAACGTTAAATTACATAGGATCCAAGTCTGGAGGGGATCATCACATCTGAATATGGGGGAACACGTGGGGTAGTTTTCTATCACTCTAAAAAGCCAAATCAAGTACATAAAAGAGGAATTATAGCAATTTGTTTTAAAATTTTGGTGATCTCTAATGGTTTTTGACACCTCCATCATTGAAAATTACAACACCTCCAAACCTGCTGATAAAGTAATAAAGTATTGGAAGAGAGGGACTTGAAACCTATACACGAAAGAGGAAAGCAGGTCAAAGTTTCTTTCTTTTGGCCCAGTGCTTGACCTGGGAAAACTCAGGGATGGGGACTGAGAGTATGCAGAAAATTAGATCTACGACGATTCTTTGTCGTCATTGCGGACTGAGAGTTAGGCCTCATCAAAAAGCCCGCGGATCAAGTGGGCCGATGGAGGCCCGCCGGCCCTGAGGGCTAAAAGCCCGGCCCTGCCGGTTAAAAAGCTCGCAAAAGCCCGCCTCGGTGGGTAGTGGGCCGGCCCGCAAAAACCAGGCCCGGCCCGTAGGCCCTGCCCGCCAAAGGCCCGCTAGGCCCCGCCCGTAAAAGCCCGTAAAATATTATATATATATATATGTGTGTGTGTGTGTGTGTTTATAAATATATATATATAGACACATATAGATATATATATTTGTGTGAGTGTTTATATATATATGTGTTTGTGTTATATATATATAT
>BDJD01002275.1:103920-130960 GCA_002564525.1 Rosa multiflora
TCTAATCTTGATATTCCTAACTCCGTCAAGGCAGTGGCGTAGCCAGAAACATGAACTAGGAGGGTCAAGATTCAAATAACAATGATTAAACAAAAATAAAATTTCATCAAATAACATAAAATTGCATATATTAGTTTATAAATCATAAATCATTACAATACTCAAATATAATAGATTCTAAACCAAATATAATTAATCACGACGATTGCTCTTATTTTGGTATATATTAATGGGGTTTCATTATCAATACAATCACATATATCTTTCTCAATACATGTAATCAACTATCATTCATTCACACATCTCACATTCGGATTCGCAAATCACTTTTTATGATTTTTATGGTAGAATAACTTAAATTTATTAATCTATCTGTAAAAATTTCTAAACTATGCAGAGAATTAAAGGAATTCTTTTAATTGAATTGAAGTTATTAATAAGTTATAAACAAAAGCTTAATCTCTAGTTATGATCAAGTCTCGCTGAAAATTGGAAAAGACAAGATGAACTCTTTGGTCATATATAGTCATATAGATACAAGCGTAGAAAGATGACTACGAGAAAAAAAAAAGTAAAAAAAAACTAAACATATACGGGATACTCATTAATTAATTGATCAATGAATAAAATATAGTAAGAAAATAAAAAAACGGTGGAGCTGTGCAATTGTCTAAGGTGTGGATAATTGATATATGAGTTAAAACTGTTCAACCTTTTTTTTGTCTTTTCTGTCAGAATGGTCAAACAACATATTAAAATATAATATTATGAGGAAGTCTATAATACTTCAACCAATCAGGAAGCATCTTCAAAAACTGAGAAGACCCTTCTCGCCCTAGTGTGTCTACGCCCTTGAATGTGCATATATATATATATTCTACATATCAGTTGACCAATCCGATCATATTCGAAAATATGGTGAAATTGGCTAAATTTTTTACCACACTCATAATTTATTGTAATAAACTCATCCAACGGTCGGTTTTTTCATTTTCTTTGAATTGATAGGGGTTGCTCTTTGGAGTGTATGGTATATAAATATAGGTTTATAAGAGTAACTACGTTTGACTTAGTTGATCGAATTCGAAACGAGAACCAAATTGGCTGGATTTTCTAAAACCACCATAAAACTTTACAATCTCTTTATCGAGCGGTTGGTTTCTCTGAATTCATTTTCTACTTCATGGTTGCTTTAGAATGAACCTAAACAATTTAAATGCGATGTATAAGTCATATAACTTTAGGAATAAAATTGGTATAGACTAATGTGTTTGTAATTAAAATTAATTTTTTTTTTATCTTATGTCCACGCACATCCATTGATGGAATATATACAAACGTGATGTGAAAAAATAAGCACGTTTCGCGGTTGCCACGGCATCGGTCAACCAATAAAACATATAAGTGTCTACGGTTGACTAATCCGATCGGATTCGAAAATATGGTGAAATTGGCTAAATTTTTTACCACACTCATAATTTATTGTAATAAACTCATCCAACGGTCGTTTTTCCATTTTCTTTGAATTGATAGGTGTTGCTCTTTGGAGTGTATGATATATAAATATAGATTTATAAAAAATTAGTGTCTTTAAAAATTTATTTATCAATAAATTAGTATCTATATATAAATATAGATTTTTTTGGGTACAATATAGTTATATAGATATGTTATCTTTGGTTGTATTTGATCATTATCCATTGAATTTCCAAAGCTTGATTAAAAAAAAAATACTTGTGTCTTTAAATATTTATTTATAAATAAAGCCCGCAAGGCCCGGCCCGAAAAAGCCTGCAAGGCCCGCTTTATATGGACGGACTTGGATCCTTTGATTTTTAATAAAGCCCGGCCCGACCCGGCCAGCAATTATTTAAAAATATAGCAAGACCCGGCCCTGCCCGGTGGCCCGTTGACGACCCCTACTAAGAGTTACAACTTACAAGAAGAGTTAGTGGTCTCCATATCTCTACCTGCCAAAATTTTTAATATCAAGTTTGAGCTAATCAGTAAATTCATTGCAATGAGTTAACTCAGTTCAGATATATTCTAATCAAAGGGTACACAACATGCACAGCTAAAATTGTAATGAATATTATAGCGGTTGGGAACTTGGAGTGTCTTTCAGATCCATTATATTCCCCCAAAACTTGCTGCAGGTTCAAGATTAAAGGAGCCCCGTATGAATTTAAATTTGATAAGGAAACGAATACAAAATGAATGCTTGGGCCTTGGGCAGTAATTCCTCCTACAGTATTTGCCAGTAAAAAGTAGGATTCAAAAGTTGCCAGGTTAAAAAAAAAAAAGGAATAAGTATATGACATAGTCCCACATATTCACCAAGCCTAATATGCTGTTCCCGTCACCCGCCTCCAGCCAAATCAAATTCATTATAGTAGCATGCATCAGCATTTCTAACTGACCTCCATTAAAACATTGTTACTTAATGTCACTGTTGAATTATTGGCATCCCATTCACTTAAAATAGAGTTGGATCTTTAGTCTGGCACTCTCACACAAAGCCATACATCACACCTAATTGTTTCACGAAAAAGGAACATATTAAAGGGGCTTGTTTCCAATCTAGTTTGGCCTCTCACTGATCTGCTATCTCTACACTATATTTGAATGTCTTTCCCAGTCTCCTTAATGGCCATACAGAAACGGTCTCCTTAATCGCCATACAGAAAAGGCATACGTCATTTTAATCGCCAGGTGAAACTTTAGGCCTGAGCAGCTTCATTGCAGATCACAAAACTCCTTGGGTCAATGGCAATACTCTTGGTGCGATTATGAGTTTTGTATATCCCCACAAGTCGATCCGCTAACTCAAACATGTTATTTCTAAGGCTGCATTAGAATTCAACACACTTTTCAGCATCAGTGAACCAGGTATATATATTAACAATTCACCACCAAATTAAAAGCATTATTCAACCAACCTTATGATTATGAATTGTGCATCCTTTGTCTGGTCCTTCACGTAATGACCGACGATGGAAACATTCTTAAAGTCTACATTGAATTTCCAAAAGAAATCAAGAGAAATGAGTGCTGGCCAAAAGAATGAAAACAGACTAAATAAATTCAGATGATAACAACAGGAATTCAGCTCGAAAGTACCTAAGGCAGCATCAATTTCATCCATCACATAAAGAGGTGTAGGCTTGTAATGATGCAGTGCAAACACAAGAGCCAATGAGCTCAATGTCTGCAAGATGCAAGAGGACCGAAATTAAACAGTTTCAATGACTTGTCTAGATGCGCATTGTTTAATTTTTATTCCAATAAACAACCAGTCAGCACAACTAAGAGTTACCTTTTCACCACCAGATAAGTTTGAAATATTCTTCCAACTCTTCTTTGGTGGTCTAACGCTGAAGACAACACCTTCAGCAAAAGGATCCAAGGAGTCGACTAGCTCAAGTTCTGCGTCACCTCCCAGCGTGATCATCTATACGCGCACATATGACAAAAGTGAGAAAATGTAAGCCTGCAACAAACAATGTCAGTTTTCTTACCAAACTGAAGAAAGCAACCAGCAGTAACATACCAACATGGAGGTTTATCCCAATCAAGTCAATCAAAAGCATTCCCAAGTGAGCATTTGATACTGCTTACCAGAGGGAAAGTGACCCCTATGCTAATTCAAATTTTCAAACTGTTCAACATGCTCAATTGAAGACCAGAGGACCGAAATAAAGATACATACGTGTGTGTGTGTGTGTGTGTGTGTATACACACACATACCTCTGTGTGTGTGTGTGAGAGAGAGAGAGAGAGAGACCTGATACATTTCTTTTAACTTCAAGGATATTGCATTAAATCCTCCCATGAAGTCATCCAACCTAGACAAATCAAATTAATTTCAGACGAGTTATTACTTCAAATATTGCAGAGCATGCAACCATAAAATATAAACAAAAATGTGACATGCCTCTTCTTTCTCAATTCATCATACTGCCTCTTTATGTCATCACGCTGTTTTGTGATAATACTCAGATCCTCCACTCTTTCGTTATACAATGAGACCTTTCTCTGGTACCTATCAAATTTAAGCAATTAGAACAGCTTTGCATCATATAAACCAAATCAGCTTAATTTTCCACTGAAAATAACGACAGCACATACTCTGAGATTGAATCAAGATTTGGATTCATCTCTTTCATTTGTGCTTCTAGAAGTGCTGCCGTTTCAATGGCCCTTTGAAGGTCGCAACAACTATTAAGATGTTCATCTGCCAAGGTTGCTTGAACCTTTTCAGATTCCACTAAATCTTTCTGAATTCTGCAAACAGAATGTAGTATTAATAATTTTAAAATCATGAATAAAGCATTCTGAATAAGTATTTCCTCAGATCCACTTACTGATCCATATGCTTTATAAGGGCAGTTTGCAACTTATCAAGCTTGTCCTTGTAAGCCTTCCACTCAAATTTCAGATCCTTGTATTTCTTCTTCATAGCTTCTAGTTCAAACTCAGCTTTATCCTGTGACATTCAGCAAGGAAATTTTCATCATGTTAATTGGAGAAAAGATCCGGCCAGCATAAATAGATTATTAAGAAAAAAATAAAAAAATACACACACACCCACACACACAAAAAAACAATAACAGCATACTTCTAAGTATTAGATCGATACTATGCCACACATAGTAATCATGATCGACGAAGAAGCAAACGGCGAATAGTACCAGTAAGTACTAAGTGCCACTTACTAATTCTATGGTTCTGCTCACTGCACTGCAGATCATACTCTAAGTACTATTATGGCATAGTTACCACCTCTGGCATGTCAAAATCGTATCAACTGTGGTCAGATAGAATGATTTATGGTATCTATATGCAATTTTTCATTAGAGTACCTTCCATGCCCGCAATTCATACACAGTCTTTTTCATATTGCAATACTCAGATTTTGCTTTATCCAACACAGCTTTATGTTCATCAATCAGCTGCACAAGACCAGAAATATGATATGTCAGATTTTTATTTATCTAAAAAATCCATATTGTCATCAATCAGCCGCACAAGTTTCAAATAAAACAAGCTAATAAGAAAAGTGAACCTTCTGTGTTTCCTCGTAGTTCTCTTGAACTAGAGATGCCTTCTTTTCCTTTTCTTTGAAATTGGCACATAACGTTTCGTTCTCCTTGTTATGTCGTTCATACTTCTTCTTTGAATCTTGAATCGCTTTTCTCAACTCCTTTATAGTTTGCTGGCCAGTCTCAATCTGGACTTTGTGGTGGTTGAGTTCAGTGTTCTTTTCATCAATATCCTGACAATTGATTGGGATGAATTAGGATTGACACTCCATAGCTAGGATAGTTCATAGTGATGCAGATACTTACGGACTTAATCTTATTGACCTTTGACTTCTGTACTTTTAAACTTTCACCACCAGCATTTTCTATGTTATGCTGAAGCTCCAGGACCTAAAATAAGAGAGAAGCAGTAATGGTCAAGCACTCGAAAGAAATTGAACATTTTTGTTACATTGTATTCTAGTTCCAGTCATTCCTGACTCATAGAATTAATTCACTATGTAGAAACTAGCTTTACAGGTGCACGGTAATTGGTTGTTTAGTTACTCAACATGATGAGGCCGCTACTTGCAAGGACAAAACTGATAAATGAGTTCCTCACCTTTTCCTTAAGCTGCTTAGATCCTTGGATGAGTTCGTCGATCTTATTTCCTTCAGCAGAAATGATACTATCGAGTTTTCTTAGCTGATCAACCTCATCCTTCTTCAGCTGTGATGCAGCCTCCAAGGAACCAATTTGCATTTCAAGATAACTATGTTGTGAAATCAAACTGTCAATCTGTTCAAACAAAAATTTGTATTAATATAGCTTCTCAAATATACACAAGGTTCAACAATCCAGAATTACCTCTTTCTGGCTTTTAGCTAATTCCAACTCCCAGTGTGCAATTGCATCTTCAGAGGCTTGATATCTCTTTGCTGCGTCAGCAATATGTTGGCGGATACGGTTTAATTTATCTGTCATGCTGGCAAGCTCCCTGCTGGCATCTGTAACAGCTTCTTCTGACACTACAGTAGTACATATAGATCGGCCAATCTTACCACCACATGGCTTACTTCCACCACCAGTCATAGTACCAGATATTTCAAATAGTGCACCATCAAGTGTTACCGCTCGAAATCTGGGGTTTCCTCCATATGCAATACGTGCTGCCTAAAATTGGAATAAACATCCCTGTAAATTGCTGATTCTATTTGTGCCAGAAAAGGGGGATCAATAACTAGTTCCAGAAGAAGTTCAAAACTACTTGACATTGTAAGAAATCAATGCACTGAAAAGTTGAAACCTCCCTGTCTGCTTTAAACTGTATGAATGTTCACATAAAGTATGGACCATATTACAGAGCTAAAATGGCCCCAAGACATAAGCCACCCATCTTAGTATATGCTAAACACTACTTCAGCCAAAATGGCTGCAATTTTCATGTTTGTTGTGGAATCAAATTGTGCAAAATATAAAATAACAAAACAAACTTTTCAGACTTAACAGAGTAATTAAATGGCAGTATATAAGTACCATCTGAGCAATCCAAACCAAGACTTTGGAAAGTCAGAAATAAGCTCATAAGCCTCCAGTTCAAAACAAAAAAAATTACACTAAATTAAATTAAAGTTTAAAATGGAGCCCTTTGGTTCTGAAGTTATGCTCAACTGAACGGATACCAAAGGATCAATACATGTGGAAGTCGAAACATACCTGATCTAGATCTTTAGCTACAACGGTATTCTTCAATGCTTCAAAGAAAGCAAGTTTCATTCTCTGGTCCTCAACCCTAACTAGATCAAAAAGGCATGGAACTCCTTCTGGAGTTCTTACATTCTCCTTCCTCATTGGTAAACGATCAGTGATCTTTTCCTGAGTTATTAAATGTATATGAAGTCAGAGTTCCACTGCTCACGAATAAAACTGAAGCTATGCATACAACCAATACTGTATAACACAAATCTAGAATGTTTTGAAACAACTATAATTTTCCTCGATGTAAATGATGATATGCAACTCTGGTAGCATCTTCAGTAAGTATCCAGTCCAAAGACTTTTGTATGTGGCAACTCGCTTTGTGTTTCTCTTTGGTGCATGTTTGAAAAGCTAGCCTAAGACATCTGAAATATTTCTGTTCTAATGAATCTGGGCATCCGGCCTAAAACCACCTCCCATGCAAAAGCTATTTTAAGTGCTTAGAAGTTACTGAATTGCAGGATCTAGGATTTTGCAGAAAACTGTAACATGGGACTCGTACCATTATCATGAAATTAGCAACACCAAGATTCTCCCTTCGGAGTAGCTCAACACAAGCTATTGCTCCATCAGTTGTTTCCACCACAATATCATCAAGTCCAGGGAAAGCCGTTGATATGGCAACATCATATTGCTCTGCAAAGACAATGTTATTTGCCAAAAGAGTTAATTCCAGAAAAACTAAATAATGTAACATTTGAAACCTGAACAAAGCAAAGTCATCAGTAACTAAACTAGAATCTAAGATAAGAACACTCACCATCAATAGCACCTAAATCGCCCAGTCGGCCATGTATTCCCGGTATCCGGTTGGACAACTTAGCATGTAAAATTGCTTTTAAAAGTCTTCCCCTACTCTTTTCAGAATCCAGAAGATGCTTGAGTTCTGCAACCTTCTGTCTTGTAGCTTGTTCACAAGGTATGAGAGCTTCTTGTTCTTTGATGTATTCCTGCAAGATTACCTTTTCTTACTGCATGCCTCTGTGCAAAGTAATAATCAAAAGAAAGAGCTAGTGAAAATTCAATTATGAAAAAAAATAAAAATACAAACCTGTTCGGCTTTACGGTATTCCGTCCTTTCGAACTTGCTCTTTTCTAGCTCACTCCGAATTTTTGTAATGTCTGCAGTTTTGGTTTGTATCAGTCCCCATATGTCATCCATCTGCTTTCGAGCGTCTTCAAAAGCGGCACGACCAGCTTGATGCTGAAACAATTAACAATTTCCTTGAGCCATATACTTGAAATCCTTCTCAACCCAAAATGTACAAGTTCTTCAATCCAAGGAGCGATACAGCAAAAAGAGCTCTCTTAGATTTTAGACACAAGAAGATTGTCATTTGATATAATCTTCAAAAGAGAAGAGACACTAAGCATACCTAGAGATGCACAGAAGGTTATAATTGAAACAATCTCCACACTAATATAGCAATCTCACCTTTTCATCCAAAAGCTTGCGTTCAGTATATGCAACATCAAATTTCTTCCGGTGCTCAATCAGTTGTTTTTCCCAAGGTTCTAATCTGGAACGAACTGTTGTAAGCTCACAGCAATATGTTTCGGTATCCCCTGCAGGCGAGAGGAGGAAAGCACGTAGCATATTAGCTAGCTGGCACCATGCAAACAAGACTTGATATCGACAATGTTGAAAGTTTTACTAACTTTTAAAAAGTTAGCATAGTTCCACAACCAAAGGAGTCATGCCCTGGTTCTTTGCCATTAAACCATAGAGATGCAAACCAAAACCCATAGACAATAACTTTTAGATCTCAACAAAGTTTAAAAGTAACTTATGCTAGCCTTCAAAAATCAAACCAAGCGCGTCGTGATACAATCAAAGAAATTTGAAACTAGGGTAAAAGTGTAAAAAAACAACAAAATCCTAAATATATTTGAAATCGTAAAATAAAAGAAAATAAAAAAAATCAATGACAATAATAGTAATTGGAATTGCAAAGAGAGACCTTTGGAATCCTCAATAATTTCCTCCAGGACTTTTTCTTCATCCAACAAGAGTTTTTGCAGTTGGCGAATACTTTTCTCAAGTTCTGGGATCTGACTAATCGAGTTCTCACAGTCCCTCTCTCTGTCACTAATCTTTAATGAATCCTGCAGTTGAAGAGAAATGTTATGATTTGTATCTGTCTTGACTTCAAGTAAAGAATGTATTCCGTTACCTTTTCAAGTTTTTCATCGAGTTTCTTGATCTTCTGCTCCACATATTGCAGATTCACCAGATATTTTGCACGCTCCTTTTCAAGATGCTTAAATTCATCCTTATATCTGTTGAGGGCGATATATAATTCCTGGTTCATTCAAATGAGAAGACAGAGTTTAGTATGTCTTGACAATTGAATTGACATACATGGTTTCTGACAACAACAAATCCATGAAAACCAAACCTCTTGTTGTTTCATATGCTTATCGTACGCAGATTCAAGCTCCTTCAGTGCATTATTACGCTCCTGGATCTTCTCCCTGAAACGTTAACCAATATGGTGATTGGAAACAAGTTTTGAACCAACTCCATACTAGCATCACAGAGTTTACCTATCGTTGTTCAGATTTTCTTCTAAGCTGGTTATATTTTCCTGTAGATCAAGCATTTTGGCAGAGGTATCTTCATGAGCCAGTTTTGTGGCTCTCTCTTGCCACTTTAGAAGTGACAACTCTTTCAGCATGTAAGTTTCCGCTTCATTCTTCCCATCCTGTTTCATGAGCCATGACATTTATCAAAACAAGACCAATGGAATGTATAAGGAGCTGTAAATCTACCCACGTGCAACTGTATGTACCTCCAAGCCATCTCTTTCTTTCTCTGCCAGCTTAACCATTTGCACAACACCAGATCTTTTCTCATTGAGGGACTCTAGCCTATGAGATCAATGAAAACAATCATGCAGACTAATTAGGAAAATGGGAATTCAATATCAAGAATCGCTGTATGTATGTCCTCTGAGTAACTATGGCGCAGCAAAGTTTACATTCTCCGGTAACCAGAGACCATAAAGTTCTGTTTTAGAAAAGGAATGAAATGCAAGTGGTTAAGTTCTCTCAAGTCAGGTAACTTTAGCATGAGTATGTTTACCATCAACTTACTATTTGATGCTAGAGAGCAATAATCATTCATCTTTTCTGTAAAACAGTCATACATGTGAGATTTTTCCTTTACTGTTTCATTTCCTAGACTAGGCAGCAGAGAAGCATGATTGAAAGTAGAGTATGGTGCAGATGAGCAGGATTAACATGTAAGCTTTTCAATGAACTAGAGCATACTCTTGATAAGATTCATCAATTTTTTGGACATATTTGCTGGTCCCAATAATGTCCTCAAGGTACTCGAGGAAGCCTTCATCCTGAGATCCTTGAGCTTTTGGCTTCATGAGTGAGATCTGCTCAACTTCACCCTGATGAGTAACCAGAAGGAAACTGTTAATACGGCGAGACAATCTGAATCAAACTTGATGAACTGCATGTCAAATATCAAACCTGAAGAATCAAGAAGCGATTGTTGTCCAGGTCAACTCCTTTCCCTTTCAGATTCTTGGTAACTTCAGTGAAATTGCTTGAACGATCATTGATGTAATACTTGGAGGAGTTATCCCGATACACTACCCTAGTGATTACAAAATCACTTCCTGGAACAGCTTCAAACGTCCCATCATCCTGATCATAACGATTTCAAACAAAAAATCATGAAACTGATTTTGTAAACAGCCTCCCACCTAACGGGTTCTTAAATTTGATCACAACTAAATGTATTCATTACAGATAGCACAAAGAAAGAAGAAGCAAAAGTGAAAAGGTTAAAATGACCAAATCCATGATCTCCTGGAAATGAACAGAAACTCCAGCACTATCTATATTCTGGCAATTAGGGGAGTTATGAATGAGCTCCGAAACTCTGTTAAGTCGCATCTAGACAATTACATTGCACAATTAGGTTTTAGGAACATAAAAACAAAATCGAAATGAAAATCGACGCTGATATACCTGCTTAGCTCGTTTTCCGAATACAAAGAGCATTGCATCTATAACGTTGCTCTTCCCACTCCCATTAGGTCCAACAACAGCAGAAAAGCTCTGAATCCAATCCAGAGCCAAAAACAAGTAAATAAACACATTCAACTCTTCTAAATTACAATAATATTGCAAAATTAACAGGAGTGTTTGAAGAGAATTGTAAAACCCTAACCTTGTGGAAAGGACCAACGCGCTGTTCCCCGGCATAAGACTTGAAGTTCCTCAAAACCATTTCCCTGATGAACAGCCTCGGCTTTCTGGAGTCCGAGCCATCGGCCATGAACTCGTCCGGCGGCGATTCCATCCAAAACGGACAAGGTTATGTGAGCTTTCTTTCGACTCCTTCATATCGTCTGGGCGGGAAAGTTATATTCTGAGAGCGGGCTCTGAAAATAGAAAACGGCCTCGCAGGCCCAAAGTAAAATCGGGTTTTAATCGGGTTTTAATCGGGTCAGTAATGCGTCATCCTCATCTTTTTTTTTTTTTAATGAGAAATGTAATCACCCACACTCAGTCCTGAACTTTGGTGCAAAGGCCAATTTGGTACACCCACACTCACAATATTATTATTGTGATACCTGAACTCAAATTTTTGCGCAAGCATGATACTTCCCCCAATCTTCCGTGACGGCACCGTTAAAAACAATAACGTGGCATGCATCTGGGGCAAACAAAGAATCCCCGCCTTCGACCTATCAACACAGGAGGCAAGGGAACCAACATCGCCACCAAGCTCACGACCTACCCAATAGGTAGGGGATTTATTGAATACAAGGCTTTGATTTCTCACTTTAGTATCAAAATTAACTAAGGACCATAGCATCACTTGGTCAACACTTGTATAAAACTTAAACACAAAGTATATATAAGCCAGATTCAAAAACCATATTAACCGAGTGAAACCAAAGATTCTTTTTTTTTTTTTCAATATAAAAAGGGTCAAATGATTTCACTCCTATCTCCATGGTGACTCAAACCCATAACCTCAATCTTAGATAGTGAGTGCTCTAACCAAAGATTCTTTCACTCGAGAAAAACTTCCTCCGAGACCTCCTAAGGTCTGCAGAACACTTCTAGGATCAATTTCTCAAAATTATATGACGATCCAAAGGTCGAGTTCTCACGGATCTCAAACCGATAAACCGAAATGACGTTAAACCTAACATGCTTCAAATGATCATAACATAAACCCATGATATATCAACATGCTCATATCTACGAGTAGAAGATAATCGTGAAATAGAACTCCAAAAACTAGTTGGATGCGCCGCCGCCAGTGGGTGGCTACACATGGGCTCCACGTGCCACGAAACAACTATCAAACTAGCTTAATCCAACCATCTGGAATGTAGAGTACAACAAGTAAAGCAACTTTCATACCTAGAGCTAAGGTTGAATTGGCCTATATCGTCGCCTATAGCAAGAATTTCAAATCGGGATTCCGAGCTCCACACTTTGATTCGAGTTACAAGGCTTGCATTGATGTGATCAGGAGGAGGAGAGCTTCAAAATAGGGTAAGTCTCGAGCTTAGCCGCTGCCGGAATGGCTGGAATGAAGTAGGATTGTCGCCTCTGAGTTTCGGGTTTCGATCTCCAATTTTTAGTGAGATTTGACGGAAATGAGGCCAATGGCTTGGATGGCGAGAAGGAGACCAACAAGTCTGTGGTGGTGGCGTTGTCCAACGGCAAAGATATAGCCGGGTCGGAATGTCGAGTTTGGGCCGGGGTCAACAGTAAAACAGAGAGAGTTTAGGTTTTACGGTTTTCAAAAATGGGAATTATGAAATTATGGAATTAATTTCTGAAAAATCTATAATTATAGTAAATTTTCAAAATTGAAAATATTTTCTATTGAACATAACTTTTTCATACAAACTCCTATTTCGCGTTCTGCATATCCACAAACTCATATCGATGCGCTCTATGAGTTTTGTGAATAAAGTTTTTGGAGAAAATAAATGAATAAAGAGTCAACCCCTGACCTCTCGAAAACAAAACGTTTTGAGTAATTATTAGTCCAAAACACACTCACTTCACCCCTGAACCACATAATTGTACTAGCAACCAATTTAATAATTTTTGAAAAATTACCAGAAATTAATAACGAATTTATGGGGTATTACAATGTTAACATAAGGACAAGGCACATACCTGATGTGGAGAAGGAGTAGAATGTCATTAGTGCATGTCTTAGTCTTCTGCAGGTCTCTAAGTTTGAGTAATCTCTCAATGGGGCGAGTGACTGTAGAACTCGTTGTCTAGAGAATGCAGGGACCTAGACTTATATAGAGGTTGGTATTATGATTCTTCCCATAAAAGTAATCCTAATACTAAAACAATTACTTTTCTATATAATGTATCAATATACATTACTCGAATATAGATATACATATAATATCCATATTATAATAGGATTAGAATCTCTAAGCAATCTCAGCCACTTCACTCTGAAGTCATTAACTTGTTTGTGTAATTACTTCATGTAAATAATGATGAGTTCGTTCACAAAATAATTCTTACATTCTCCCACTTGGACCATCAGTACTTAATCAATAACAAGATTAACAAAAATCAATTAAGCAACTATTAAAGTGTGCTGATGAAATTGAATAGACTTCAAAACTTAAAACAAGCTTAGTCAAGTTACAACAACTAATATATAAAGCTAAAGAAAGCACATGCTTACAAATGTCAGTAATGTCATATGAAAGAACCTCAAAGATAGAGTATGGCGTACCTGACACTGCATTGCTCGTGGAAGATGAAGACGCAGAGTGTGAAGGCAGGGCTGTCTCAACTTGGAAGTTTTGCAATGCAGCAGGAGGCTTTGTTGCACGTGTGGAGCGTCATAGCATAGGTTGGGAAGTAGAGGCTGGAATAGAAATGGTATCTGGAGGATGAATGTTCGGATTTGGTGGTGGTATAATTGATGAAGGGAATATCTCGACAGCTGATGAGCAGGAATTAGGAGATGTGGTAGAATCCGAGAGATTTGGCGACGGATTAGAAGATAGGGTAGAGTAAAAGAGAATTGGTGCACTCACATGATCATCTTCGATATGAGAAGATAGAGTTAGGGTAGGAAACAACGTGTTTTGTGGTGGTGTGGAGTTAGGAGTCAAAGAAACCCTATTTTGAAAAGGAAATTCAGTTTCAAAGAACACTACGTCTCTAGAGACCAAAATCTTTTCATCATATAAACGATATACCTTGTAGCCCTTTTGTTTGTTTGGATAGCCTAAGAACACACACTCGGAAGAACGAGGATCAAACTTTGTAGGGTGTAAGGGATGATCGAGTTGAGACAAAACATTTACATCCAAAAACTCAGAAATGGGAGTAGTTTGGAACTTTGTTGAAGAGCATTTCAAAAGGTGTTTTGCTTTGCAAAAGAGGTGTTGGTGTTCGGTTGATCAAATATGCAGCGGAAAGTATTGAATCATGCACCCCAAAAAGATTTTGTCAAGTGAGATTGAAACAAGAGTGCACGAGCCATATTTAGCAAATGTCTATGCTTGCGCTCATCTACGCTATTCTGTTGTGGCGTATTGATGCAGCTAGTTTGATGCAAGATACCTTTCGAGGAATAAAATTGAGAACATGCAGTTGAACTCAGGGCCATTGTCACTGCAGACTGTCTTAACCCTACTATCAAACTGATTTTCAACAATTATGATGAATTGCATAAGAAGGTTTCGTGCTTCATACTTATTGTGCATGAGATAAATCCAAGTGAAATGAGAAAAATCATCTACGATAGTAAGGAAATATTGTGCTCCTGAAATGGATGGAACATGGTATCCTCCCCATATGTCAACATGGATCAATTCGAAACAACGATTACTCAAAGAAGTACTTAAAGAAAATGGCTTTCGAGTTTGTTTGGCCAATGGACAAATATAACAATGACTTGTGTCACATGACTTATTACGCAAGAGAGGGAAAAATGGAGATACTTTGCTTGACGGGTGCCCTAGCCTCCAATGCCATAAGTCATCGATTTTGCTTATCACCGCATTGCACGTTCCTTCCTTAGGCATGTTGAGGCAGTATAGTCCCTCACTCTCAGCTCCCGTCCCAATCATCCTCCCCGAATGCAGGTCCTGAATGAAACAAACATGCTTGAGAAATATGGTAATGTAAAATGAATCCAAAGCAAGTTTGCTTATCAAAATAAGGTTCAGGTAGAATGTGGGAACACATAGAACATTATGGAGGATGGAATGAGATGAAAAAGTCACTGTCCCAATGTGAGACACCGGAAGTCTCTGTCGATCTGGTAATCTCACAGTCCAATTGTGCACAAGATAACAAGAAGAAAGAAAGGTTGCACTGCATACAATGTGGTCGCTAGCCCCGCTATCCAAAATCCATACTACATCCTTGTTATCATGATAAAGTGCACAAATTTTACCTGGAATTTCTTCAAGGTTTGGTACGTTACCTACAAAGTTGGTCGTGGATGGTTTGTTGGTATTCAGCATCCCTAGCAATTGATTTCCATCTTTCACCTTGTTCCCTGCTGCTTGTATACTGTTCAGCAGCCCTAGCATCTTATTGCACTCTGTTTTGGAAAGTGGAAAGTTCACTGCATCTCCTTTCCTTTACTCATGGTACCAACATGGTTGGCTTTTGAATTGCTTGATCCTTCTCCCATCATTCTCTTCATTCTTCTGCAATAGTTGTAGGTGTGACCATTGCCGTCACAGTAGGTGCACTTGAGATGTGCCCTACAATTCCTTGTGTAATGATTTGTCATATTACACTTCTCACAATACTTATTCTCTCCTCCCATGAACTGTGAATCAAGAGAAAAGGATTGAGCACTCTTATCTTGTTTCTCAAACTTTTCTGGCCTCTTGACTGCATGCAAAAGCAGAAGCTTCTGTCATCCATCCACTCTTGCCTGCAGTTGCTTCCACTTTGTTTCTCTTGACGAAGCACCATGGCATATGCCTTGTTCAATGTTGGTAAAGGATCAAGACTGATGATATTGCTCCTGATATGTGCTAATCCTTTATTCAATCCCATCAAAAACTTCATTGTCTTATGAGCTTCAATGAAATACTTGACTTCTGGAGCGGCATCACAGCCACAAGGAGGGAAAGAGAAAAGAGAGTTTTTCTCATCCCATAATGCCTTCAGTTTGGTGAAGAATGAAGTCACCGATGTACCTCCTTGCTCACAACCATGAATAGTGCTCTTAACTTGAAATAACGCAACTGTGTTTACTTGTGAAAACCTCTCCTTCAACTCTAGCCACATGCTTCGTGCATCTTTGCAGTGTATCACACTATTGGAGATGTCTTTCGACATGGCTCCCAGGTCCCAGCAGCCACGTTTTCACTAAAGTATTACATCTCTCCCTCTGCAATTGCTTGGAAGGATTATGAGTTGGTTTCGCCAGAGTCCCATCAATGAAGCCCTTCTTACTCTTGATTGTTAGTGCCATAAGCATCGATTGTTCCCATGTAGTATAGTTGTCTTCCACCAAAGCTTGCGCAACAAGCATGGCGCCTGGCTGGTCTGAGTGGTGGAAAAATAGCGGATGGTTGGAATTCTCCCATGGTGCAGCATTCTTGGAGGTCTGTTGATCGAGAGGCTTTTGAACAACAACCTTCTCTTAATCTCCGGCCATGAGGTAAAGGTTGTAAGTGTGTTTGTTGGATTGGTAGGGTTTCTAGGTCGTTAGAAGCATTGAGGCTCTAATACCATAAAGAATTTGGAGATGAATATGTTTCCAATATTATGATTGAATCAGAGTGGGTTACAAATTTATATACAACTCTATGCTAATCTCTCCTACGTGAAAGTAGGGATAACTATAGTAAAGTATCAAAAACTAACTATACATATATTTACCGCTATTCAATCATATCCTAGAGCATCAGCTCTGATTCATTTCCTTAATAATAACTGTTGTTTAGAATTCAGATATTTCTCTGCACAAATTTGACAAAAGATACGTTCATCAGTTACTGTGCCAACGTTGAAATGCTTTATGCCATTTACATTCCTTTGAGGATTTGATCTTTTTTTATTTTTTTATTTTTTTGAAAAATTCTATTATGGCATCTTGGGTTGAACTGCTGAAGCATTAATTTCATTAGCTTGTAGTCAACGTACTTGTTCAAAGATACAGAACTTTGAAAATATAGGAACAACTTCATACGAATGTTTTGGAGTTAATAGAGAACCATAGGGATCGATATACATCATTTGAGTAATTTAAGATTATAAACTAAGCAAGAAATTTTTTATTAATTGATTATTGAAACGGTTTTGAACAGTTTTTGTTAACATAGTAGTGTGAAGATGAATCTAGGAAACTTTGAAGAGTGAAGAGTATTATTCTAAAAGAGGGGATTGAATAGAAACAGATTGGAATAGCTCAAAAAATAGTCAGTTAATCAAACAGAGAAGCTAGGATATGGTATATATAGAAGGTGAAACCATGTGAATGTGATCAAGGTAGGTAAATAAAGTTCAAACATGCAGATGTGTTTAAATAAGAACCGTATCATAGGTACTATATATCTAATTAAGGTGCATTGCATACATAATATGATTTGATCTATGTTGGCTTAGCCCAAGCCACAAATCATATAGATCATTAAGAACATGACATAGTACACATATACTAGGTTCAACATTAAACTTTGTAGTCTACCATATATAATCTACTCCAATAATTTCAAAATATCTACCAGAATCAATATTGTTCTAAGATGAAACCACTGAGAGGGACAATATGAAGAAATGACACCTTTAGTACATTAGTATTGTACATACGTAAAACCATATAGCAAGCTTATTAAATTTTCACCCAAATCCTTTGAGACTTTTCTCATAGCTACTGTAAAACAAGATTGGTTTGTTTTGATTTTGCTACTAGTTTGAGGTTCAAACCAAACCAATTTGAACCATTACGTTATCCGGATTCAATAGGTAAACTTTTTAAGTACTAGTACCACATAACTACTTGAAAATGACCCTCAAGTGTCTTGTAAATCATCGTCAACTTCTTTGCAGTCTTATTTAACATCTCACTTTTGCTCTATGCAAATGGTAGAAAGTTTCAGTCTTTCTAACCATGATAAAAGCTATTATTGATCTGCTACTACTATTCAAATTGAATTGATATGCTACTATAAAGTTTATATTTTAAGTCAATGATATGCTACTGTTGTGCTACTATTCAGTGATATGATCTGTAATTTGGTTCAATGACATGAGTGGCTACTGTCAATGATATGATCTGCTAGTGTTCAAATTGAGTTGATCTATCATTCATGGATTGACAAATCTAATTGCTCCTGCTACTGCTCCTGCTGCTACACCTACACCTGCTCCTACTCCTGCTCCTACTCCTACTCCTGCTTCTACTAGTGCTCCAGCTACTACTACTGCTACTGTTGCTGCTCCTGATATTGCTACTGTTGCTGCTCATGCTACTACTATTGTTGCTCCTGATATTGCTACTGATACTGTTGCTGCTTCTGCTACTGCAAATGAAGCTGCTATTGAACCAATGACACGTTTAGCAATAAAGAAGAAAAAGAAGCTTGACGAAGAGCTATGAGATTCTCTCTCTTAGCAACGTGTAAAAGGAAGAGAATTTTTTTTTTTTTTGGTTCTTGAAAAGTAACATAAATAGATTATTCTCAGGAAAAAAAAAGTAACATAAAAAGGATTATTCTAAAAAAAAAAAAGTAACATAAAAAAAAGGTCAAAAGAAATAATTAAGGGTAAAATAGTAAATTAACTCATGATATATGACAATGAAGAGAAGATTGTCCTTATTTGTAAGATTTAGTCCTTATGTTTTTTTAAAAAAAAAAGATTTAATCCTTATATGTTCAATCTATACTATTATTAAGAAAATAGAGTTTGTCAGTCAAAACAGAAAAAATTTATCAAAATATCCCTCAAATATTAAAAAACATTTTAACTGAAATATTTGAGAAAGACAAAATGATCAATTCACAAATAAAAGAAAAACAAAAGAAATTTAACAAAAAAAATCAAAAATCAAAGACAAAATATGTGCATATTTTCTCCACATTCTGTGGAGTAACTTCCCACGTAATTGTCCACACCCTAGGGAATATTGTTTGGAGTCTAGTTATTATTAAGAGAAGAGAGCTTGCTCTCTAAAACTGAATTTTTTTTTTATCAATTTAACCTTTATATATTAAAAAACTATGAAATATAATTACTTAATATGGATAATATAGTAAATTTCAAAATAGAAAATAAATGAATAAAATTAAAAAATAGTAGAAAATGGGTTAGTTATAGGGGGTGAAATTTGCACACCTCATTTTACATTCCACACACCCTTTGCTTTTTTTTAATATTTCTTATCAATCCACTATATTTGTCTTCCAAAACTACCCCCTCTCTCTCTCTGCCCCTCCCCCTCCGATCCAAATCTCAGACTCTCTCTCTCTCTCTCTCTCTCTCTCTCTCCCTCTCTCCCTCCTTCCCTCCCGGTTTCCACTTGGGCAACCCACTCTTGGTTCCGAATGCCTCGCTTTCTCTCCCTACTATCTCCCCCACCATTCCCAAATCAAACTACGTCGTTCAGTCCGCGCTGCCTTAGCTCCGTCCAAGCCGATCAATCTCTGCTTCTGCGGTCTCCGGCGAGAGGCCTTCGAGTTCTCCTCGCTCAGCCAATCCGACTGGCACCACGTCCGGCTCACGGTGGTGTCGCGGTCCAAGAAGGTTTCGGCAGCCTTGTCTGGTAATGGAAGCGCTCTGAGATTAACTCCCGTAATTAAAGTAAAAAAATAATAATAATAAAGCACAGAAGTAGAGGAAAGAAAAGGAGAATCTGGAAATTGGATTGTGGGTCTCTGCAACTAAGACTCGCACAACCAAACTTCAAAATAAAAAAGCAAGGTCTATTCAAATAGAGGAAGAATATGAGAATTGAATGTTTGACTTCTGCAAATGAATTAAGACGAACGAGCAGAGAAATAATTCAGTGATTTCGTCTCCATCATTATTCTTTTTCCTTCCTCAGTTTCCTGGAAACCAAACACAACATGATTCGTTCGTCAGTTTCCCGGAAACCAAACTCAACATGGTTCGTGCTTTTTGCTGGTGTTCTAATTTCAGAGGAAAACACAAATTTCGAAGCAAAGAGCTCCAATTTTAACATATATTATTCACCAAAAAAAAGGGATGAATTGTCAAAAATATGGACTACTATTTTCAATGCTGGACCGGAAAATAATTCAAAAAAATGAATATCGAAGAGAGAGAGAAGAGGAACAAGACGGAACAAGAAAAGAGAGTTTTGCCCAACATGAAGGTCTAGTTCACAAAACTGAAAATTCTCGGTGAGGACGAAGATTACAGAAAATCGAGACTAACATGATACAAACAAAGAGATTTCAGGCCACCGGTGGATCCATATCCTGCGCCGCCTCAGAGAAGAGTAAAGGCAATCGGCGCATTGCCTCTGAAAAACTAAAACCGACCGCCTTTGAAAATCGAAAACCGAACATCAAAACCAAAAAAAATAAATTGCTTCACCTTGCCCCAGATTTCAAAAGAAGAAAGCAGAAACAAATTTGACTGTTTATGAAACAAATGGAGTAAAAACGATGCGAAATTTGAAGAATCGGAACAAGAAGATTGAAATCAAATCCAGTAGCAAAATCCTGAAAAGAGAGCTGGTTTTTCTGATCCGTGAGTCGGAACAATGAATCCTTCACCTGTATTTACTAAGATTAAACTCGCAGAAGAAACTTCTTCGTTTCGGAAATCTTGCTCTGCTGGCTACTTTTAACTTCTCTCCACACACAGAGTGGGTGAGCCCTGCTAGTTCAATTTTTAAAGATGTATTTTTTAAATCATCTTTTATCAATAACTTATATGTAATTTATTAATATAAAATTGTGTAAATAGAAGATTTGAAGGAATAATCAACCTTCAACACGAAGTTTCCGGTGGATTTGGGTTGATATAGGCTGCGCTGCTCATAGAGTCATCAGTCATGGTGATAGTTAGGCATGTGAAATTAGATAGAAAGCCGACGCCAGAACGTGGCCTTTACAAATAACCGGCACGTGACAACGTGACGCCACTTAAACCACTAACACACCGCGTCCCTCCCACGCTCCCAACCCTCTCGTGGCCTTCGATCTCTTTTTCTTTTTCTTTTTCTTTTTCTTCTTCTCTGTTCAAAAATGGCCTCAATTTCGTAACCAAAAACAAAAAAAAAAAACAAAAGGTCTCAATTTACAAAGAGAGAAAGAGAGAGAGAATAACAAGCGAGTAGCGTAGAAATGAGTCGAACTATCTAAAAACACCGATTGCTCTTCTTCTCTCTCTCTCTCCCGCCCTTTACTCGCTTCGATTCCTTCGCCCAATTCATCCCTCTTCTCTTACCAAATCCCCTTCTGCGAAGCCTTTTTATATATCTGGTGCGATCCTCTTTCCGTTTCTCTTTTTTTTTTTTTTTTTTTTTTTTTTTTTTTTTTTTTTGTGTTCGTTGTTCATTCTTCATAATTTGTTTAGTTGCGAAGAAAAATCCGAAAATTTAATCGAGTTTTGGAGTTTTCTTTATTTTATTGCTGAGAAGGTGGAAAATTTATTGTTGGGTTTTTTGCTTTGCTTGTAAGTTGAGCAATCCCAAGTCCTCAATTGCATCTCAGAGGAATAAGAACTTCACTTTTGGGGCAAATTTTACGATTTGGGGTTAAACAGATGGTGCCCAGAAGTTGAAAGCATGATTTTTTTCTTTTCTTCTTTTTTTTTTTTACATTTTTACTTTAACTTTTGTCTTTGCGTGTTTTAATTTTTGGGATTTTGAAATTGAATATTAGTATTGTGGATCTCTCTTAGATGGATAAAGGTCAAGAGGCCATGTGACTTCATGTTCTCATTATTGGCTGTTTAATTAATTTGTGAAGCTGTCTTTCATTAATCAAACACGTTATCCTGTATAAATCTCTGACCCGGTACTTTGTTTTCGCTTATGATTTGATTCAGATGCACTTTTGTCTCTGCAACTAACTCATCTCGGATCCAGAATTGCTCCTACTCCAGCCAGGTTAGGCTCTTCGTTTTCAATTTTGGATTTTCCGGATTGTTTTCTTGGCTGAAATGTACCTTTCTGGCCAGAATTGGCCTTGCAATTTTACTGATTTGAAACTTTTATCTTAAGGGTTGTTTTCTTTTCCTGAAAGTAGTTCAGTTATCTTCTTGCATTGCACTCGATACTTGTTTCGATGCATGTTTGCAATTTGATTTGTGAAGAACATGCGCCTTTTCTTTGTTACGGTAGCTTAGCACATTGCTCTGTAGTTCTGTAATTCTTTCAGTAGAGACAACAAACAGTGGTCTTTGAACTGCTGAAGGACTTTCGGTAATTTGGTTGTATATTCTAGAGTCATTAAGTGAGTTGAATGCATTTGTGGGGAAGTCAATTGAGACTGTAAGGCTTCACAGGAGAAAAATATAATGAAAAACGTGAGAATTTAGAGATGGTGTGGAAGTGAGATGAAAAGGTATCTTGAGAGGTGGAAACGAGAGGTTCCTTGGTGCTTCATGTGGAGAAGGTTGAAGATTGATGGATGAAAATTGCAGGAACCTGATAATTGTCTTTGTACTATATATTTTATGATGCCTACTTTAGATAGCTGAATGATACCGCGCATGTTCAGAAGGATCCAGATTTTGTTAAGAAAATCAAATTAACAGGTCTTGTGTCTGTAGTTTTGTATGATCATAGCCTCATAGGACACAATAGCAGAACTAAACAGTATGAGGAGAACTTTCTGAGGAATAGAAGTTGCTTGAAATCTTTCCATGGTAATTAAGTACTTCCACTTCTACTGCACAAGTACGCTTTCTTTGGTTGCACTCAAGCAACTTTGTGGACCCTCGACTGTTTTTCCTTAAATCAAAAGACTCTTGGATTGAATTTTATGCCTCATTGGATTTGCTGGTGCAAAAGAGTTTTACTTTTTATCTGTTGAATAAGTTAAAAAGACTATTTGGATCCTTCACCACCAGTGATGATAACTTTTAACCATTTAAGTCTCACCCCCTGTTGAATGTTGCATAAGCTCGGTACAAATGTAGAGCCTTCTTCAGTAAGTCCATCAAAAGTTTGAAAAACAATAGCTTGTCATACTTGTTACAAGGGCTGCATTGACAAACTGATCACCTTGAAGTTGCGATGTGTATGCACTTCTATTTTTCATTTTTGGATAAACCTTGCAATAAATGTATCTGATTTTGGAACAAAATACTGTCAAGTTCTGAAACGAAGTTTCTTGTGATGTTCAGAACAGTAGTAGAATTTCTGCACGTTTAATCACCTTCCTCTTTCTGCAATACTTTAATCTTCTGAGATTAGTATATTGCAACATTTCTGGCACTTGAAATCCCTTTGGCTTTTATTTAAACATTAATCATGAGAAATAATTTGGAAGGAAATGGTACCAGATTAGAAGTGGTCCGTGATTTGCTAGATTAATGTTTAGGATTAGTCACTTCATTCACCCTCCTTTTGCTCGTCCTTCTACAACCCTTTATCTTTTGAAATTAGTATTTTGCAACATCTATGGGCTCCAAAAATCTGTCTGAAATGTTAATTTTTGGAATATGCATCTTGCTGGATTGCAGAATTCTGTATTTAGCTAAGCAGCCTAGTATACGCCAACCTAAGTCAGGAGGCTACCATCCTTACCCAGTGTAATTTGAAATTTGTCAAGCAAGAATGCCTCTGTTTTATTACGTGATTGGAACAACTGTTCTGGATGGTCTAGATGGCCCTAAGTTGTCACATCTCTTGGACTATATGAAGGCATATGTCCCCTGGTTGTGGTCAGGTAACACTTAAGTGAGTACTTCTTTTCTTTCTTTATTATTTTGTGTTTTTAGTTATTCTTGTTATTATTCTGCTTTTTGTTGAGATAGTGAGGCTTAGTTGTTTAGAATATTTTTTGGTTCTTCTTCATTTGAGAATGGATATGCATCCATCTGTGCCCGCCATGTTGCTATATTGGAAGTCTTAATGTGGGAGGAAATTGCTAATATTCACCTCTAGGATAAAGAATGTAATGGGAAAGTTAGCTCGTTCACAAATTTAATTACCTAGTTAAGTACAAGATCCAAATATCTATAGGATAGGAGATTAGGAGATTATGGAGCAAAGTGCCTAAAGGAGTTTGATAGTATGATTCATGAAGTGTCATAAGTGCCTTCAGCTTGATGTCTAATGCTTTCTTGGCTTGCTATAGAAACTGCTGATGGGGATTTTTTTTTTAAGCAACTTTTCAGACAAGAAGTTTTTTCTTATGTCCTCTGTTCCACCAAACTATAGGCGGAAGTTGAGTATTCTCAGCAAATTTATGTTTTTTGTTCTGCATCCATTGTGAGATGTGTTCCTCAAATTATTGATGATGAAAACTGCATATGATTTGTTTTCTGACGTGGGATTCTGATTTCTTATTTTGCTCCTGTTAATCTGTTATAATTAAACCCCAGATTCACATATGTATGCATGTAGTAGTCATGTACATATGTGAGTGTGTGACATTTTTCATATTACATGCGTGTGTGTGCACGCGCGCGCACACGTGTGTTTATATATATAATGCGTATAGCTCAAAATTTTAAAGGTTCATGTATTTGTATATGTGCAAAATGGTTTTCAGGTATACCCGGAAAATGGCAAAAGGTAGCAGGGGACGACGCAGGATTGCTTCTCGACAATACAGGTCAGGAGCAATGTTTTTCGGAGATTATGTAATAGAAGGAAATAATTATGGATTTGATTCGGACGAAGAGGATGGTGGTTTTGAAGCAGATGCTGCAGGAAGGAATGCAGGGTTCGGGTTGGGTTTGGATGTGGTTCTTCTTTGGCATGCATTTGGGTCCAACAGACGGATGAGGCAGCATGAGAGGGCATTCCACCAGGCATCAGAGGGTAGTGTTGCCATCCGGCACACGACTCCTATTGGTGGTTTGGATTCTTCTGACCAAGATGACGACAATGACAGTAACGGTGATGATGATGGCGGCATGTCATTGGTGAGCCTGCTCCGACGTCATGGCAGGGTCTTGCTGGGACGCTCCGGGAGGAGACGTAGACGTAGAGAAGCAAATAGTGAGGAACAATAGGCTGAACAATGGTTAAGGGGGAGGAATAGGAAAATTGCGTAGGCACACAAATTTTAGGAGGGACTGCACAAAGCAAAATAAAAAAAGAAGGTATGATTTTACTTTCTCGCATTTGCATTGATTTATTTCTCGTTTGAATAGCAAGGGAAAAGGTAATGGAGATGATGGTTCCTTTTCCCTGTGTTGTGTAATATATTTTCAAATGTAACTTTTCCTTAGTTACCCATAATCTGCCCCTTAACCTATGAATATAACTTCTTCTGTATGTATTTCGCGCTGGATTAAAAGCCTACATTTGTATTTTGTGATTATATTCAAGATTTTCTGATTAGCTATCAAGACTTTGTTATTATTGTTATTTTTTTGTTTCTGGATATTTTTTCCACCATTCAGTAGAAAGAGCTTTATCTGACTCGAAATAGCATATGACCAAAGATTATTGTGGCGTCTGTGACCTGACATCTTCGCCACTTCCAAAGCCTCGGGGATAAGATGAGGTGACTAAAAACGGTTACAAAATTTCGAATATCTCTATAAAATAAATAAATAAATGAATTAAAAATAGTTGTTTGCACTTGAACGGTTACCAAAGTTGGAAATTTGTCTCATTTCGATCGACGTCTACCTTAGCTGTCTCAGCAAGTGTTAATGTTAGACGACCTTGTCGAGATTGAGGTTAAATGTCAACTAGTATCACCAAGCTGGTGATGCACTAAAACTCGAATATAGATCTGGCAATTATGGTTGTCGTGCACACTTTTTTTTTTTTTGACCACGAACGAACTGAACCGAATACAAAGAAAAGAATAGAGAAGCCACATGAAAAAAATCCCTCATGGGGGGGCTGGGACCTTAGCTTTGGCATGGAAAAATTCGATCAGGACGCACAACAGAGCAACAAGGACTAACATCTTATCATACATGTAAATTCCAGAGACTCTTGTATAAGCCGTTTAGAAGCTAGTATAGTCCGCTAAACGGTGGTATTATCCTCTAAATTGAAGATACTCACGTCATATTTTTTGAAAACATCGCTACGAGATTTTCCACTCCTTTCCGAATCAATCGTGTAGTATATGGAATTTTGGTGACACAAAGGAAAACTTGAAGTCAGAATTGAGAAACTTTCGTTGTCACCCACAAACAAAGCCTCCTCTCCTATACTTTTTACCTCAACTTGCTCCACAATGGAATTGTCTTTGTTGTCAATTATCACCTTGTATACTCTAAAGCTCTCGGTATAGTACTGCTCCCCAGGATTAAGAGTGCACAAAGAAAATAAATAATCTCGATCTGCTCTTTATTTTGTTCTTCCAAACTCTTCGTCTTCGAACATGCCATAAAAAGTCTCCCTTGGCTGATTTCACAAGACAATCCTTGTCAGCGTAGTCTAACTTGGGTGTAACTTGCTGTAGTTCTAAGGGTTCGCTATTAACATCAAGTGACATAATCGATCATTCATCCTTTCTAGCTACATAGACTCGGTCTTTATGAAACATAGCCTCACCTTGAATCTCATATTTTGGCACAATGCGAGTCCAAAATGTCTGTCCTCCTTTAGTCAAAGCCAGCATTCTACCAAGATTGAAAACTACTATAACCATTTCACTGTCCGGATTCAAAAGGGGATCGGCGGATAAGGTAATACTTGAGATGCCATGCTCTCCGAAACTGCAATGTTTTGAGTAGACAAAACGAGGGAGGCAAATGGGTGCCACTGCTTTTCTGAAGATGTTCACGAGCTTTATTTTCTCCCTTTCAAAATCTGTTGTGGCGAACCAACCTTGACTGCCAGAACAACAAGCACACATCTTCATCCCATATAAACAGAGAAAATATTAGATGGAAAAAAGACGTTTTTGTAGATTATATTTTCAAAGGCCGAGTACAGTAGGGGGTCTTTATCGGAAATAGGGTACACAGTATGACTAGGGGGAATAAAGAGCATGGGAAGTGCCTTATTGAGCCAGCGATGCGTTGTAAGGTTATAACTTTTTGCAGCAGCATACCACTGCTTGCAAACAACAGGAAAACGAAGATGGTCAAACGGATCCAACAACTTGTCCAGAATCAAATAGTGAAGGTCTTTCGGAAG
>BDJD01002276.1:27375-43339 GCA_002564525.1 Rosa multiflora
CCTAGAAAGCTAGTCAATCATGACATGTTCAACGCATTAGACATAGAGAAAGGCTATCAACTCAAGTGTACAACTTAGTATGAATAAGTTCACCTAATTGCAATCCTCTTCAATTGAATTCGATTTTTGTCCAAAACCTTTACTACTTTGATTCAAGTTTACACAAAACGAAAAGTCGATTTCATGTTCTTAAACCTAGCACCAATTACATGCAAATCCTATAAGTGTCGACCCAAATAAGATAAACATATAAAAGTTTTCTATCAAGCAAATTCAATCGAACAAACTCACATAAGCAACTTAGAATCACAATTATGGAATTCGAAAACTTTATTTAAACATAGAAATTGGGCTTAAACTTTGCCCTAAACGTTAGGTTAACAAGAAACAAGTTCATACGAAATCAAACAAGGAAACCAAAAAGGTTACAAGGAAAAGGAACGAATTACACCGTGAGTGGAGATGGAGATGGAGAGCTAGATGGTTGGATCTTGTTTCTTGGAAGCAAGCTTTCAAGGTGGATGATGGAGGATATGATCTTCACGGCTCCTTCTTCTTCTTCCTCTCCTTGCTTGAAAACGCAGAACTTTGTAACTAGAGAATGTGTGGGAAAATGGAAAGGAAATGGAGAGACAAAGAAGATGGAATGGGTGAAGGAATGTTGTGGAAAAATGGAAAGGAAATGGAGAGACAAAGAAGATGAGATGGATGAAGGAATGTTGTGGAAAAATGGACAGGAAATGGAGAGACAAAGAAGATGAGATGGATGAAGGAATGTTGTGGAAAAATGGACAGGAAATGGAGAGACAAAGAAGATGAGATGGATGAAGGAATGTTGTGGAAAAATGGACAGGAAATGGAGAGACAAAGAAGATGAGATGGATGAAGGAATGTTGTGGAAAAATGGACAGGAAATGGAGAGACAAAGAAGATGAGATGGATGAAGGAATGTTGTGGAAAAATGGACAGGAAATGGAGAGACAAAGAAGATGAGATGGATGAAGGAATGTTGTGGAAAAATGGACAGGAAATGGAGAGACAAAGAAGATGAGATGGATGAAGGAATGTTGTGGAAAAATGGACAGGAAATGGAGAGACAAAGAAGATGAGATGGATGAAGGAATGTTGTGGAAAAATGGACAGGAAATGGAGAGACAAAGAAGATGAGATGGATGAAGGAATGTTGTGGAAAAATGGACAGGAAAACCCAAGACTTCTTCATAACAAATATTCCCCCATGAATGTAGATTACCCTGGTAAAATTTCAGATCTTTTAGAAATGTATTTTGGCCGGAAATACTTCCAGAATACGTTCAGGTCCGACTTTCACGTCTTTTAGTCAGAACTTTGGACCGATCTTTTGAAGGCCTTCCACTTCTATCTGGATCTTGCACTCTTCATATGAAATGTTCCTTTGGGTGTCTAGAATGGATCTGGAAAGTTTCAGCTCATTTGAAGTTCATTTGGTCAGGCGGACGCTCCTTCTTCCTTGCTTGGCTTGGTTTCTCCTAGCCGGAGTAGGAAAATGTGTAAAATTGACATTTTAGTACATTTCCATTTTTCTCCACCATTTATAGGTAAGTGTGGACCTAATGCTCATTTCACCATCATTTACTCCAATGTACCTAAGAAAATAGAAATTGAGTTAAAAATCGATTCGTTAAGGAATTAACTAAGCAAAATGTGAGGAATTAACTATTAAAATACCGCATTAAAATGCTTCTATCACCGCACCTCGCTTTCACAGCCAAGCTCAGCCACGTTCACGAGCCCCGCACATATTATGAGGCTGCTGGTCATCCTGAATGGCAAGCTGCTATGCTTTCTGAATTACAGGCTCTTCAAGCCAACCGCACTTAGACACTGACTCCTCTTCCGGCCGGTAAGATCCCTATTGGTTGTCGATGGGTTTATAAGGTGAAGCACAAGGCTGATGGTTCTGTGGAACGGTATAAAGCCTGCCTGGTTGCTAAGGGTTTTACTCAGTTGGAGGGGGTTGATTATCAGGAAACCTTTTCCCCTACTGCCAAGATCATTACTGTTCGATGTTTGTTGGCTTTGACTGCAGCTCGTGGTTGGACATTACATCAATTGGATGTGAATAATGCGTTTCTCCATGGCGATTTGTCTGAGGAAATTTACATGTCTCCTCCGCCTAGTCTTCGGCGACAGGGGGAGGAGCATCTGGTATGCCGATTACATAAGTCCTTATATGGTTTGAAACAGGCGTCACGGCAGTGGTTTGAGAAGTTTTCTGATGATGTACGGTCAGCTGGGTACGTCCAATCTAAAGCTGATTATTCATTATTCACTAGAAAACATGGGAATTCATTCACTGCACTTTTGATTTACGTTGATGACATATTGATTACTGGAAATTATTTGGAGACTATTGCTGCACTTAAAGCTTTCTTACATAGTCAATTTCGTCTCAAAGATCTTGGAGACTTAAAATACTTTCTTGGTATTGAAGTTTTGACTTCCAGACGAGGGATTTTTATATGTCAACGTAAGTATGCTCTAGAGATTATTGAAGATACAGGTTTACTAGGAGCTGCACCTGTGGATACTCCCATGGAAAAAGGTCTAAAGTTATCTGATCACATTGAGTTACTCAAAGACCCTGGACAGTACAGAAGGTTAATTGGGAGACTTATATATCCCACTGTTTCACACCCTGACATCACTTATGCAGTCCATGTTCTTAGCAGATTCATGAACCAACCTAGAAAAATGCATTGGGAGGCAGCTCTGAGAGTAGTACGCTACTAAAAGGTGCTCCTGGACAAGGTGTTTTCTTCTCTTCCACCAATGATCTAAAATTGAGTGCTTATTGTGACTCTGATTGGGCGGGATGCCCTGTCACTAGAAGATCTACCACTGGATACTTTGTTTTTCTTGGACCTTCCTTAATTTCTTGGAGGTCAAAACGTCAAAAGACAGTATCTTTGTCTTCAGCAGAGGCGGAATATCGTGCTATGACAGGAACATGTTGTGAGCTAACTTGGCTGCGTTATCAGAGATCTCAGTTTATCCCTCCGTGAACCGGCTCTGCTATTTTGTGATAACAAGGCTGCACTGCACATCGCTGCCAACCCTGCATTTCATGAGCGAACTAGGCATATCGAGATGGATTGCCACTACATTAGAGACAAAATTCTAGATGGTACTGTGACCACAAGGTATGTGAAGTCAGCTTATTAGCTTGCCGATGTTCTTACTAAACCTTTGGGGAAAGATATCTTTGTTCCTATGATTCACAAGTTGGGAGTGCAAGACATCCACTCTCCAACTTGAGGGGGAGTGTAAGGAAAGTAATCAGCCATATCTCCCATATTATTGCAGATTGATTTGTGTAATAGTTGTAGCCTTCCTTTTATGTATTTTAGATAGTAATCAGATTCCTGACTTGCAGGAACAACTTGTAATCACACTTGTATAAAGATACGATTCTATGTTAATGAAATCATCACTTCAGCATATCAGTTTCTCCTTCTTTTCAAAAAATTCATAGTCGGTGACTCGGTGTATTCAGCAGCAATTGTAGTTTCAATAAGCCCAACTGATAAGTCCAAATACCGACTCTCCTTGGCAGCCTGGAAATTGTTGTAAAAAACCAGGGGCAGAACCGTCACTCCACTGTACTCATCGAAACAAATGTACCCATCGAAACCCACAAATACGTATACACAACGTCATTTTCAAATTCTAACTTTAAACGGTTTCACTTTTCCTAACAATACATCAGGCAGAATACTTTTCATAAGTTGGAGAGCAGAACATTGCAGGAAGCCATCAAATGGGTATCACTTAGCTAGTATCATATTACAGGGAGAAAATGCTTGACACCTCCAAGTAGTCATCCTAATAACTGCTTTCTAATTGTTTTGACCAAAACTCAGCTACCCAAGTTGCATATCTCTCAAGCTTATATTGAAATATCACATTATAATTGGTTTTCGACAACTATTATTGCAAGCCAATGAGTGTGAAACGCAGTACCTTCTGAAGAACATGCAGCTTTTCCCATTTGGATTGCATCAGTATAGATGTAAACTTCATTGTTCTTTGGGCAAAATGGCAGCACTACAAAACAACATTAAATTACAAAACTTTCAATCAAAATTTGATCTTTAAGCCCATAAACTACACAGTAATACCCTTCAATTACCAGACTCTAGTACAGCTTCAATCTTTATAATCAACATATAATTAACACAGAAGGTACTGGGAATCATTAACTTCTATAATTAACACAGTACCTGCTAAAATGATTGAAGCTTTTCCCAATAATTAACATATAATTAACACAGTACCTGCTCAAATTCTATTCTTTTCTCCAAAGTCTCCAAATAACATATAATTAACATCATTTGAAAGCTGGAAAGAAAAGGATCAATGACGAAGCTAAGTAAAGTGGAAATCTGATCACATTTAATCACATCATTATAACTATTCACCACTTTTAGTACAAACTATCAAAATATTGATTTCCTATTTACTAAAAAACTTACGTCATTGTTTGGTTTAGTTGTGCAATTGATTTGATATGAATATTGGGAGAAAATGATAAATTAATTTCATGATTTTCACATCATCTATATTTGCAGGGATCCATTCACGTGCAATTGTCATGACTGAAACAGAAAGAAGAAGACTTTGAGCAATTCAAAGGTAAGGCATGCCTATGCATATTGCATATTAAAGTTTGAGACCTCCAATTGAAGGTTAATTAACATCCTTTTTTTCAGGAATTCAAAGATGTGGAATTTATATAATGTGTTCAAACCAGGTGGGTCTTCTCTGGTCCATGCTTTTGGTTTAGTTTGGATTCTTAGATAACTTGCCGGAATTGATCAGAAAAAATGCGTTTGGGCACCAGTACAATGGCCAGCAGTGTCTAAGTGAGTTATCATCTTTCATATTTTGATCATTATTTCCTTTCACGTTTTATAATCCTCTTATATAAACTTTGTTTCCTTTTACCAGAATTATTGTTCAGTTGTGAATGAATATGAATCCATTGTCTTTTCGTTCAAACATCTCTATAGTGCTCAATTAACTTAGCATAGTAGCTTTTGGTGTTCTCATGAAATTGTTAACTTTATCATTAACAAAGTCATCTTCCTCAAATGAAACAAATTGCACCATGTTCCAGGGAGAAACAAAATTTTTAACTGATGAATTTCTTTTCTCAAGTTTTGCATTTTGTGAACTGTATATACATCTTTTAGATATACTGCTTTCTTCTGTCTGTTTATTTTCTAAAAGTTTATGCTTTGTTTTAGCCTAATAATCAGGAACAGTTAATATAAAATGCTTCATTTATGCATTACCTTAAAGCCTTAACATCCTTTAAAAAAACACAACAAATCCCGCACTCCCGCAGCAAAGTGCGGGTACCATTTCAGCAAAACACAACAAAAACGCAAACATAGAAATCTAACCAAATCAAACTTCTAAATTCTGGAATCTTACCAATTTCAATCTCTCTTCTTCTTTCCCGGATATTCTAGTGAACAATATTTAGAACTGCGAAAGACAACCAAACAAAAAATAAAGCCAAAAGACAACAAAAACGCAAACCCAGAAATCTAACCAAACCAAAACTAACATCTTTTCTCTGTTTCCAGTCCAAATCTCTCCCCCTTTAATATGTACAATCTGCAAATTAAAAACAACAAACATCAAAAATTGATCATTGAGTTTGACCTTGAATAATAGTGAATATCAATTATCATAACAACTTCTCAAAGATATGAACAATCAAACAAACTGCCTCTGGAAGCAGTGAGGAAAAAAAAAACAACACATTCTATATTTTTTAGATAATATAATAATCATTATGGAACCCGAGCAAAAACAACTTCCTACATTCTATATTTGAAATAAGAAGCATTCTGATCCATTCTTCAGTCGTATTCATACATTAGTTGCTAACTATAAAGCATATAAAACTTATAATGAATCATTCGCGTCAACACAAACTCACAATTCAATAATCGATAACAAAGATTAAAAACAAAACCTGTTCTATTTCTTTTCAACCCAATCCTTTTCCCTCAGAATCTTCAAAAAAAACTTGGATCTTGGAACCCTTGAAAAGTTAAAACCCAGACTACCAAACAAAACCAAATCGCATACACTAATCTGATAAAAAAACACAAAACAAATCCATGAAATCAAGGAAGCCACTGTTTAATATCAGATAAAATTCAGACACAAATAACACAATGAAACCAAAATATGATATAATCGAAGAACATCCAAATCCTACCAAGAAAAGAAACCCAACTCTTCTCTTGCTTTTGCTGAAAAGAAAACCACAAATTCCAAACCCAGCTTAATTGAAAACTACTTAGATTGGTTCTTGAACAGGAAAAACCCAAAACGGTGATGTATGATGATGGCAAAGCTGAGAGACCGACAAAAAAGTGAATCAAACAAATTCGAACCCATCGTAGAATACTTGGGATGATCAGTTCACTCAATTTCTGTTCGAATCGAGCATCAACTTCTTCCCGTCTCCCTCTTCTTCAGTCTCAAACTCTCTCTTTCTCTCTCAAGCTTGTCTCAACTCTCTCGCTATCTCTCGATCATTCTAAAGTTATCCAAAGACACCAAAAAAAAAATCAAGCCCAAATACCGACTCTCCTTGGCAACCTGGAAATTGTCGTAGAAAAACCAGGGGCAGAACTGTCACTCCACTGTTACATGAACAGTTGTGAACAGTTAACTCATCTTTCATATATTTATAACTAGCTAATTCTCCCACGCGATGCTGCGGGTTTAATTTTTCTTTTCCCCCCTCAAATCTGTTAAACAGCGACAAGCGTGGCCCGTGGCCCACCATTGTACCGATATTGTCCCAACTTAACCACCCGATAGGTGTTGGGTTTTAATCACAAAAGGCCTCGGTACAATTGGGTGAGATCCACCCACTTATAAGTTATATTTTATTTGTCACTTTTCCAATGTGGGATCTTTCCTCTCCAACAAAATCATGATCTACATAATATAATACAATTATAATTTTACATGTTACAACAACTGTTATTTTAATGAAGCTCGTAAAGAGAGAGAGTGGTATTTTAACCAAGCTAGTATCAAGTTTCTACAATGGGGGTTTAGCACTGATCTAATTCACTGGCAGACTCAAATGCATCTTCAACTAAAGCAGACTCATCTGCCGATCCATGGACTGTACATACAGAATCCCAGTTAACTTTATCATGCAGAAGATGCAAGAAATGTGTAAACAAAAAACAAAAAAAACAAAAACAAAAACAAAAAAAGGAATTATACAAACAATCTAGAAGTAGTTCATTACAGTTTGTTTATCTTCTTAGGTATGAACAAACCAAATCCCAAAACCTACCAAAAAAAAAAAAAGGATAAAGCTTTACATAATCATATCCTCACTAAAACTACAGACCTTATATTGCAACAAACAGGTTTGGATCTCTTTACTATCGAATAAAAGATCTGTGGATTCATTGATTGTAACATGCTCACTCAGGTTTGGAGGTTAGACTTGAAGTAACTTTCTTTCTCCTTTTCTTAAAAACTGTAAGAAGAAAAATAGAGGTCAGAGTAGAAGTCTAGAATTAGAAGCACACTATTCCGAAGCGGAGTACTGTTCATAAGCTATTCATACTGGTTTGGAAATTAGAAACACTGTTCATAACTACAGTAACCCATATTCTGTTTTTCTTCTCACTACCATAAATGATAGTAATACAATGAAAATGAACATGTTCTCCTCAAAACAGACATGGCAAAAGTTCACATCCTGAAATCTAATCTGAAAATCTCACAACAATTTTGTCTGGAAGGAAGACTTGTATGATCATTGACATTTTAAGGGAAAAACCAAAGAACGAAAAATGTGGGACAAACCTGTGAAGCAACACAGCTAAGAAACTGGGTAGATATAAGCTCAACCCTGACCCCCCAAAAAACCTTGCCTCTGCTTTTATATTTCCAGCATAGAGACATACAGTACTAAAACCACAAAGAGCAAAGTTATGAATAGATATATACAGAAAATTGCACCTGTTAAACGCTTGTCAGCATTGAACTTACCTCAAGTTGAGATATCAAGTGTAAACCATCATATGCAATTGTGTGTGAGTGTGTTTTTTTTTTTTTTTTTGAAATGATGCAATTGTGTTTTAACAATGTTACAAAACTTTGAAAAACTCACAGTTTTCCCCTGTGCTACTAATAAAGAGGAAAGTGTGAAAAGATATACAAACAAAATTGCATCAGTTAATAGCTTGTCAACATTGAACTTACCTGAAGTTCAGAGATCAAGTGTAAAGCATCATCTGCAATAGTGTTTTAACCTTTGGTCTCTTTACTTAGAAAAACTTACCTGGAATTATTATAAACTCCAAAACGAATGTAGTGCAGATGTAAGTACCAGATCCTCAAAGTAGTGCAGATGTATGATAAGATGTTTAAACTGCTCTGAAGGTATCCCAACGATGGCTCAATATTCATAACCTAACTCTGGTAAATCCATTTGTTCAGCGTATGATTCAGCCAATGCCATTTTAGAGAAACCAAACTCCCCAGTTCCTGTGATTTCATTTAGAGAGGAAATTAAACGGAACAGAAAAGTATTGGACTCAGAATGCAGATAGCATGTTTAAATAGGCTTTACAACAAAACAACAGTATCCAAAAGAAAAACAGCATGCTGATTACCACATTGACAGTCTCTTATAATGTGAAAGATGATATACCTCCAATTTGACTGCTTTAGCCCTATGATTTTCAGGAAGTGTGAGGAATGCTTCTGTCAAGTGAAAGCACTCGCCGATATTTTCAGGTGAGACAAAGTCCATTGCAACTTTGATGCATGACTGGAAAATGAAAAAGGATCTAATTAAGAAGTGTAACATAACATGTGCAGAAGCATATATGCAAGTTAAATACTTCCATTGCAATAGGTCCACTAAATGAAACTGACTACAAAATGAAGAATGACAAATAGTTGGGTCAATTAAGCATAACCAATTGAAAGAACCAATTAAAACTTCCATAAACTTCCAATACAACACGAAAGCCATTTAAAGGGTTCTGCAAAGTTTTAGCTTATGCTTGTATTGATAAGCTACAATCACATTAAAGAAGTATCATTAACTTAAAAAAGAAATAACCCTGGGAAATCTTCAAACCCTAGTCTATACCAAAGCAGCCATCATAACCTAAAAAAGGTTCACAAAGCTTGAACATTTAAATCTTGAACATTTCTGACAACATAAGGAAAAAGTGGTCACCAATAGGGAAAGAGAATTACGTTGCTTCTGGAGGATACGCCATCAAATAGGTATGAGCAGGTATCAAAGAGAGTTACCTTGCTTCTGGAGTAGATTGCTAGTGGCTTCTCGCTCTAAATAGGACTACAAATAAGAAAGGTGCTAAAAATATCAGAAATATGAAAAAAAGGAAACGCTCAATTCATGGGAATTTTTGCAACACAGCTAGTTTCAAGATTGAATATTTTGGAACGACCTGGAGGACGTAGCCTTTTCTGATCACTTTCATTCACTCCCATCACCATCTGCATTACAATTTTCATTATTTCTAAAAAAAGGAAAACACAATTGAGTATATAAGAATTCACGAAAGGCAAAACATGCAGGTACTGAATCCATTCCCCTCTTCCTCATACCAAAATCCATTACAGCTGGTTTCAACATTATAACAAAAAATTAAGTTTGAAGTCTGATTCAATCGAGAGTGAACAAAAAAAAAAAAAAAAAAAACTGCAACAAAACATTACTGCTGCATGAAGGCTCAAACCCGGAAAATCAATCAAAAAACCTGACGACATGAAAAAAAAAAACACCGAAAGTGATCGAATTGAAATCGGTCAAAATACCTGAAAACATAGCCAAAGAGAGCGTAGCTTAGCGGAAGTCGAAACGGATCGAATTGAAATGGGTCTTCTCTCCCTATTGTTTTTCACCTCTTACCCTCTCTGTACTTCTCCGGAGCAAAGACGCAAAGCCTCTGAATATCACCTCTCTCTCTCTCCCTCGATCGTTCTTGAACTCTCTATGCTCTCTGTTCGTGCAGCAAAGAAACAGAGCCACGCGGAGTCCCACGCTAGAGAATGGAAGGGCAAAAGAGTCACGGCACTGTATTACTGTTCATAACTGTTCATTGAACAGTGACAATCCCATTTTACTTTTGTATATGTATAATTTGACTTGTATAAAAAAATATCACATTTATATTGTAATGAAAAACCTTGGTAAGCGTCTGCTAATGAGTCGAGTTTGTTTATAAAATGGGAAGGCGAAAACAAAACTAGTATATTGGCTGTACATGGAGTCATCTAAAAATCTGTCACAAGGGATATTTTACAGTTACAATTGTACAAAAATCTGTCACTAGCTAACCGGTGGCACAACCCAAATCGGTGGCTCAATGAACGTGTCCCAAGAATATTGAGCAGTTTTTCCATCATCTAGTGTGAGAGTTCCAGCCTCTAAGTCATAGATATATATTAATATATCCCGGTGTCTAGTAGTAAGTGTGAAGTACATGGAATTTGGTTGGCAACTCGGAATTTTTGATGGCAAAACAGAGAATGAATGATGGTGTTCATCAATGAATATAGCATCGTCTCCAATACTGTTTACCTCTACATGCTGCACCATGGAGCCACCATCTTTTCCGTCCAACACCACCTTGTAAACCTTGAATTCATGGTGCTTTTTCTCTTCATCTTCATTATAAAATTTTCGAACATGCAATAGTTGTCCCTTAGTTGATTCCACAAGATATTCTTCATCAGCCTTAGAGCCTAAAGAAGGTGCTAGTGTAATTTTCTTTGGAGGATATCTGCAATGAATAACCATGGCTGACTGGCTGTCTCAGTATTCAACTCCTCCTCCTCCTCCTCCTCGGAAGAGTAATAATAGTCACTCGAGCATTCAGATAAAAAATCATCGGAATAGTAACCTATTGAATAGTATCCTACATGCAATAGTTCCCCATTGCTTGACTCCAGAGTAAGGTCTCTATCAGCATCAGAATCTAAGCCCAATGGAGGTGCAAGTTCTAATTTGTCTAAAAGCTTGCTGTGATCATTCAGCTGGAGTGAAAAAACCGATCCCCCCACTCCAATTGCATAGGCTTGGCCTTGATGAAATATAGCATCCTCAAAGCAGACACCATCTCTCTCAGTGTAACAACTCCAGAAGTTTTGGCCTGCTTTAGTGAAAGCCAAAGGTACAGTACCCCTTTTATTTAAAATTAGAACCATCAAGTCGTCCGGATTCAAAATGGGATCAGCAGATAGTATAATCCTACTAAACCAATAATCCTGCCGCATAAAAGAAACATGGAAAGCAGGGAGACGAATAGCTACATTCATGAAAAGGTTCGCTAGAGTTGAGTGTATGCTGCCTCATGCGATGACCACCCTCTCCTAAACCACCAACCATGAAAATTGGATACAAGATCAAGACAATCATAATCATGTACACGCTCAAGACAAGGCACAGGGAACTCAATCTTGCTGTACTCTTTTCATTGAAAAACATCATAAAGTGTTAGCTTATTGTGAGGTTTGTATTCGGAAGGGATCATGAGCATGGGACATAGTGTCTGCGGACACCGGTTGTACCCTTGTTTTGAGACCGCACGCCACTCCTTGCAGTGGCGGAGCCAGGAATTTAGATTCACTAGGGCACAAAAAAAAAGATACAAAATATTATTACAATGGTAATTGCCCTCAATGAGATTTCATATTTTGAAATCCTTGCATGATAGTCTCATTATCTATGCTAGTAAAAATATCTTTCTCAATATATGAAATCAATCAAGCAATCATCAGGAAACTCGTGTGCTCTAGGTTGACAAGGACCTTTTTGAAGATAATATCTGCGTACTTCATTTTGAACATTATGATGATAAGTTGAAATTGGAGGACTATTTCCATGATCAGAAGGATATTTTTCATTAATTTCGGGAGAAGGCTTCTCTAAATTACTATCATTCTTCTTTGTTTTTTTGTTTTTTTTTTGGGACAATGATAAAAGAAGTCATTTTAAAGTACCTTATTATAATTCAAGTAACACAAATGTCTTCATGATAATTAAGGTCACCTTTTAACAATCTGACATTAAAAATAACAAAAATTACAATTCATGCCATCACCTCTCTCTTCCCCAACCTATTTCACAATATAATTAACCTTGTCTCTCTCAACTGACTTCACCGTTTTATCAAAAAAAAAAAAAAAAAAAAAACATCAAGAGACGTTTTAGAATACCTTACTAAAAGCGGGAACTTGCGATGTAACTCAGATATTGATAATTGTGTTAAGTTTTGTTTTGCACAGATTTTTGGAAGCAAATTTAAACTTATTTAGCGTTGGTCAATAATGAGATGAAGAATGTAAAATCAGATGTTGAAACTTTTATCAATAAGTGATGCGGTGCTAAAGAGTGTATTTAGACGAATAAATGTCATCAAGAGAAATTTCATAGTAGTCCGCTGTAAGTGAGAAATTGAGTACAAGCTATGATATACAAGTACGACTAAGAGGGAGCAACATAACAACCGGGGATCCGTGGCGCAATGGTAGCGCGTCTGACTCCAGATCAGAAGGTTGCGTGTTCGATTCACGTCGGGTTCAAATCCCTCCCATCCCGGAATATTGTTTTTTAGTTCTACTACCTAATTTTTTTTTTGTAAAAAAAACCAACTACCCCAAAATCTCAGTCCTTTTTCAGCTACCTCGCCACTGTCCCTCTCATAAACCCTACTAACCTCCACCTCAGCCCCTATGTCTCTCATCTCCCGCCTCCGCCAATCCTTCCTCCTCCTCCACACGCGCCGCCTCTCCACCACCACCGAACCCTCCTCCAAAGACAAAATCCGCTCCCTCATCGCCCATCTCAAAACCGAAAAAGACCCCCACAAAATCGTCTCCCTCTGCCAATCCGCCTCCCTCACCCCCGACTCCAACCTCCACCGCATCGCCCTCACACGCGCCGTCACCTCCCTCCGCGACTCCCCCCACCCAAACCTCATCCCCCAATTCCTCGACCACTTCCTCCTCTCCCGCCCCGACCTCCAAACGCACCGCATCGCCTCCCACGTCATCCTCCTCTACGGCCGGGCCCGCATGCCCGACCACGCCGTCCGCACCTTCGAGCTCTGCCATGGACTCGGTATCCCCCAGGACGTGAAGCTCCTCAATGCCCTGTTATTATCTTGCGTTTTCGCCGAGGATTACAAAGAGGTCACTCGGATTTACCGCGACTTTCCGAAGATTTATGGGATCGAGCCAAATCTGGACACTTACAATTGCGCACTCAAATCCCTTTCGAAATCCGGTTCCACCAGCACTGCCTACTCTGTTTTGGCGGAGATGGAGAGGAGGAGGATCGAGCCGGATGGGAACACATTCGGGCACTTGCTTTCGGGGTTTTACAGCGAGGAGAGGTTTGAGGATGTGGGAAATGTGATCAATTTGATGGAGAATTTGGGTTCCAATCGGGGCTTAATACCTACAACGTTAGGATTCGGAGTCTTTGTAAGTTGAAGAAGTCGATGGAGGCCGAGGCATTGTTGGATGGGATGTTGGGGAGGGGTATTAAGCCGAATGCGGTCACGTTTTGCCATTTGATTCTCGGGTTTTGCTAGGAGGGGAATTTGGAGCAAGGGAAGAAGATGTTTGAGAAGATGGTGGAGAAGGGGTTTAAGCCGGATTGCAACTGCTATTATACTCTAGTGTACTACTTGTGCACATGAGGGGATTTCGAGAGTGCGTTGAGGTTTGCTAAGGAGAGCATGAGAAGAATTGGGTGCTCAATTTTGCTACGATGAGGTTGCTTGTGGATGGACTTGTGAGCATTGGGAAGGTGGCTGAGGCTCACCAGCTTATCAGCTAGATGAAGGAGAAGTTCACTGTGAATCAACATAGGTGGAGTGAAGTTGAAGAACGCTTGCCACAATGAATGTCAGTGTGGAAGGTTTAGTGGTTTCTTTAGAATTGATATTCTGTGAATTCATATGGAAATAACTTAACAAGCTTCTGTGTCTGTAGCTTCTGTGTCTATGTTGGTATGTTTCATGGTGCTTGAAGTTTAGTTGTTGATATAGTTTATCAAGATTCTGTAGAAATAGACTTGGATTTCTCTGAGATACAATTGGTTATGTACTAGCGGAATAGCCCGCGCGATGCAGCGGGTATATTATCAACATTATTGAATTTGACGATATACATTATTGAATTCGACGATATTGAATTTACAAACATTAGGTACACTATATAAGTGCGTTATATATTACATTAGACATTGTTTTACATGATCTAAAATCTGGTAATTTAATTAGCCAGATTTCAAAATATGCTAACCAAGTAGGTGTATATGTGCATATTACAAAAAATGGTTAAACTTTGCAAAAAAAAACTTGTCTATGATTGCAGCTCAGACTCCGCATCTTTAGCTGGTTCCTTGTTCACAGCATTTGTTGGTTTTGAGTCCGCAGATCCTTTAATTTACTGCTTTCAACTCTTCACGAAAGGTCACCTAATTAGTCAAGACAAAGTAAGAATGCAGCAGAAGGGAATAAGAATGGATACCAGTTGAATATGTAGCAAGTAGCAGCAAGTTTGCAGATAAACAGAGAAAACAAATAGTTCTTAAGAGAGCCATATTAGTAACTTCAAGAAAGTTCAGGTTATAAAGAGCTCTATCAAAACCTACACCAAAGGCTAATCATTAGAAGAAAATCAATGCCCAGAACTGCAATGGAACTAAAAGTTTCTAGTGCATCCAGCAAGTATCAAACCACAGTAGTCACACAGCTAAAACTGACTCTTCCAAAGAATATAAGGAATCTACAGTGCAAGTGTATAATGTAAGGAAGGAAAAGGGGAGAATCATCAAGGTGATTCAAATGCATGTTAAGAAATAGCAAAAACAACGCGTTTTAAAAATATGTGGCGATCACCAGCAAAAAAACAAAATCTCAGGCATTTATTCTTTCAATTATAAGCAACAAAATCTCATAATTTCAATTATACAAACACTACTTGCATATCCATGGTCAAACCATGCATCCTTGCTTACAGGTTTGAACAGATGAGGCAAATCCTTCTCCTTTGTTTAATGACTGCTCCAATGTCAAGTTAAAGTTTTTCAATGCTTGAGCATGGTAGTATCAACAGGGAACAAAAATTGGAAAGTTCAAACAAAAGCAACATTTAAACTACAATACGCATGGTAATGAAACAAAAAATGTAAACTGATTTCCAGGAGCTGTTTCAAACTGGAAAAACTTAACCAAAATTTGTTATATTAGAAACATAGAGAGAGTAATCATACATCCAATGCTCTTGTTTCCAGTTGGTGTGCTCTTGAGTTCCTTGCACCTTCATCAAAATAGATGGCCTCCATGCCATATTTGTAATGTACATAAAACATCAAGGTAATAAAGTCAAAGATAGAGACAATAGAAGCCTATAAATCACTGACGATAAGAGTTGCAAATGCACATAAACAGAAACACAATTAACCACATATAAACCAGAGTAGAACTTACTCAGAAAAATAAGTGTCTAGGAAGGAGCTGAGCTAGTCTCCAAAACCTGGTACCAGACATATTTCTTTATCATTTTTCTTGCTACCCGGCGACAAAAAATTTATTGATACTCTTTTGTAGGTTCTAAGCCAACCAGAGTGATATGTTCTAAGCCAAAACCTAATCTGGAAATATCATGTATATAATCAAAAACAGACTATGCTCTAAATCTGGCAAGGCTTCTAAATCACTCTTGAAACAGAATATGCTCTAAAGCAACTACTACCTAATATGCCATTAAACTGATGAGAACATATCAGCCTATTCGACAAATATCCAATGTAAGTAAGATCTTTTCCTACGCCATAAATGAATTATTGACCAATCATAAATGAACTAACAAAAGC
>BDJD01002276.1:54526-91161 GCA_002564525.1 Rosa multiflora
ACTAGACTGCAACTCTATAATCAATCGTTTCCATGAGATCTTAATGCTTCAAATATGTTGACACTATATGTGTTGTTGATAGGATAGCGTTCTATACCTTGATTGCATGTTTGATAGGCTTAGCTATTGTGCGTTCACGTAGACTAAGTAATTAGGGAAACATTAATAAGGGACATGATCTGCTCCGACTTGTTTCTTGGTTGATTTCTGTTCACACCTTAGTAATTGAAACTAGGTTAACTTAACATTGTTCGAAAGTAATTGGTGGTGGATTTCCAAGTCTCTAACATGTTCTCCATCTTATTTTCTCAAAACCTAAAATCAAATTTGTTTTCTTTTTGTTTTCTCTTTTATTTTCGTAGGAACAGAAAAACCCCAAAATATTGTTCTTGCTTAGGATTGTAGAGCCCCTTTCTATCCCCTTATGTTTCCTGCCATCTTTTTCTCTCTTTTCTAGTGTTTGACGTTTTTGTTTTTGTTTAGTTTCAGATTTTATTTGTTGGATTTGTGTTTTAGTTAGTTTAAATTAGTTTGTTTTTATTGTGTGAATAATTAGTTACCCTCAATCCCCGGCTTGAACGATCCCTGCTTACTCTATATTGCTAACGACTACATCTTGCAGGGTTAAGTTGAGCGTCTATTTTGGGCGTATCAGTCATCTACATAAACAAGAGAGAAGATATGAATTACGCAGTCATAAAGACATCCACGTAAATTATTTTCAAAAAAGGTGAATTAGATTTCAAGACCAAGATTTGTAATGGTCACATTTTTTCTTTCGATGCTATGTGAAAATGCTTTATCACAATAAGTGTGTATGGATAATGTGCATGAATTTTCATTATCATCGCAAAACGGAATTGATATGTTGCATTCTAAAATTAACCATATAAAACAGAGCATATATAAAAATAAATTACATGGCATGCTCAAATTTCACACAAATACAACAAATTATATGCTACACATAATAATTAGCAATAATATAGCATGAGTAAAAATAAAATACTAACGATAGCATAATATAAAGACATGCTTAGGAATAATTATATAGGCGTAAAAAAAAAAATTCACAAAACATGCTCAAAATTGCATAAATAATATATAACAAGATATATATGGCATGTTCAAAATAAAGTATAAACGATGTTTTTGGGGGTGATAAAAAACTTGGCTGCTTCCTTTTTTTTTTTCAGCAGTGGGCCTTGTTCTTGGCTTGCTTTTTTTTTCTTTTTTCTGTCTGGGCCATTTTTCACTTTTTTCTGGGGGCCTCAGGGCCTTTTTTTTTTTTTTTTTTTTCTGGGCCGGCTCTTTTCTTTGGGCCGGGTCACACACTTTTTTTTTTTCCCTCTTTTTCTTCTTTTCCTTTCTCTCTTTTTTTTCTTTTTTGCGTCTTCTTCCTTCGCGTCTCCTTCTGGTTTGCAGGTGGCTATGTGACTGGGATCTGCTGCAGGTGGCTATTTAATTGGTAGGTGCTGCGCTGCTACAAGGTGCTACAATGGAGGTTGCAGATTGCAACGCGAGCTGCTGGGTTGGGCTGGGAGCGAGACGCACGGTATAGGGGAGGCCGCGTCGGCGAGCAGGACAAGGGCAGAGGTTTGCGGCCTGGTGATGGAGGCCGGCTGACGGAGGAAGAGCTGGCCAAGAGGTCTAGGGCATCGGGACTTAGCTGGATTTGCTGCGCCGAGGTTGGATTCGACTTAGATTTCTCCGGGACGAGTATGGTGCTTGCTGGGCTGTGCGGGCTTCGGCAGTGCAGGGCAGGAGGAGGGAGTCTGTGCGGTCGGAAGAAGGATCTGGAGGGGAGGAGGCCGATCTAGTCGCCTGTGGGTGCTGGGTTGCTACAGCAGTCCGCTTGGTGGTGTGCGTGCAGGTGGGAGGTCGCGCGCGATTTGGGATGAGGCGGACGTGCAGGTGCAGCGCAGTTGGGTTGGAGGCCGGTCTGGCCGGTGAGGTGGACGAGGATTTTTTTATTTTTTTTTAATTTTAAATCGTTGGTGGTTGCAGAATAAGAAGAAAAAGTTTTTTTTTTTCTTCTAGGGTTTTGATTTTTTCTTTGACTATTGGCTCTGAGCGTACTGATAACGTGTAAAAGTAAAATGATATTGAATTAGTCTACTCATTTCATTTAATAGTCCCTTTATATAGGGATAGAATTACAACAGAAATATCGATTACATTAATGATACTAAATGCTGATTGATCCGTAATTGCGCTGATTGATGGTAATCACTGATTCCTTGATGCCCTCTCCGTCAATTGCTTTGACGAAGACACACAATATGTTTTTCCTTTAACAAAGACTATATTATCCAAGTGCAAAATGATTAATAGGTACATTAATTTTCTAAAATCCAAATATATAAGAAAAATAAATACATAATACATTAATTAAATACAAAGACTACCTAATTTCTCATTGGATAATATTAGTCTTAGTCTTTTTCACCCAATTTGTATTTATTATTATTTTTTCCGTCTTTTTGTTGCCTCCTCATCATTGATTTGTTATTCAATTCATAAAATCATTAATGTTAACTTCATCAAAATATTTGCAATACTATTAGTGAACACCGAAAGTAAAAATTTAAAGCACGAAAAAAAAAATCAATCTCTTCTTCATCGCTCATTGTGTTAACTTACTAATCTTTTGACATGGATTGAAATAGACGAACATCGAAACTAAAAAAAAAATTACAAAAATGGAAGTAAATCAGATTATGATTTTATTAGGAAACTTTAATAGATTTTAATTAGTGTTTTTAGTGGTATAAATTAAATGATAGATTTTTGTTAAATAAAAATCTCTTTTTTAATTGGATATGTCATATGAGGATATTCTTGGAAAGAGAAATGAGTTAGATAAGTAAATTTAATAATTGAAATTAAATTGTAGGGAGTAATGAGCAAATAGGGTGAACAAAGAAAATAGTGTTATTAGGAATGGTGTTCAAATTCACCTATTGCCATCCTACTTGCTCATTACACCTATTGCCACCCTCATAACAAATTTATTAAAATTCACCTATTGCCACCCTCATTACAAGTAGGGTGCTCATTACTATCCTCATTGCCACCCTCATTGCCATATTCATTTGTTAATTAGATATGTCATATGAGGATATTCTTGGAAACAGAAATGGGTTAGTAAATTTAATCATTGAAATTAAAATGTAGGGTGTAATGAGCAAGTAGGGTGAACAAAGAAAATAATAGGGTGACAATAGGTGAATTTTAACACCATTCCTAAGCCTATGTATTCTAATAACACAATTGGTGAGTTTTAACACCATTCCTAATAACACTATTTTCTTTGTTCAAATTTGGGTGGAGAAGATGAAGACTAATATTATCCAATGAGAAATTAGGTAGTCTTTGTATTTAATTAATTTGTTATGTATTTATTTTTCTTATATATTTGGATTTTAGAAAATCAATGTACTTATTAATCATTTTGCATTTAGGTAATATAGTCTTTCAATAATTCAAATATTTGTAGGATGAACTAAGAAAATGGTAAGGTGGCAATAGCCGCACCCTTTTTTTTATTTTCTGGTATGACAGTGAATTTTAAATCAAGAAAGCATTTCTTAGTGGAAATTTGCATAAGATGGAATCTATCAACAACAAAGTCTACCAATGATGATTAATAGAAGAAAAAATATGCCATCATAAAAGTTAAGAATTCATTGTACATACCCTGTTGCCAGAAAGCCATCAGTATGTCAATCCACCAATAAAGATGATTTTCAGTCTATTCAACCCTAAAGATTAGAATTACAAATATAAATTCAGCTAGCTTTGTCTTACAGACAGAAATACACAAAAAGAAGCTTTAGAAGAGTACTGCATCGATTCAACCATATCAAGATACCGAATATGACTTGAACTGTTTTCTAAGTCAAAGATTTTTATGCAACTTATTGTATATGTTGGAAAATAAACCAAGCTTTAATTAAATAATTGTTTGTCTTATTTATTAAAGAGAGGAATTGATTTGAAACAGGAAGAAAGCTAGCAGAGCCCTGATGTATATTTATGGAGCAATCAATTCTGAAGTCTATGAGAAGATTGCACATATTACCACATCAAAAGAGGCATGGGATTGTCTTATCAATACCTTTGTGGAGCGAGATAAAGTGAAGAAGGTGAGATTGCAGACTCTACCATGCATGCCACAACAATTCGAGCTTCTTCATATGGAGAAAAAGGAAAGCATCTCCGATTACTTTGCAAGAACGTTGGCCATTGTCAATCAAATGAAAGCCATTGGAGAGGTTATCCGAGAGCTCCAGATTGTGGAGAAAATCCTTTGAACCTTGACAGAGCAGTTTGAAGGAAAGGTCACAGCCATTGAGGAGTCTCAAGACCTTAATGCTATGATGGTGGATGATTTAATGAGTTCGTTGTAGGCCTATGAACAAAGGCTGAATGAGAACTCGGAGATGGTAATTGAAGAAGCATTACAAACTCAATTAAGCTTCAAAAAGAAGAAAAATTAATCATCCCGCGGAGAGTCAAGATCAACTCAGAAGAATCAAAACTTAAGTTACAGTAGATGTTCACAGGGCAGATTAATTTGGAGCAAGAAGAGGAAGAGGAAGGGGCTTTCATTGGAGCCAAGGACCAGATAGATCAAATGTCCAGTGCTTTAATTGTCATGGATATGGTCATTACAAGAATGAATGCAGCTTGAGAAGGTCGAAGAACAAGCAGTTTCATGCTAAGTTTGCGAAGGACAATAACAGCAGTGAAAAGACTGTTGATGGCTTTTAGTGATATGAGTAATGGTGAACAGATCACATGGTACCTAGACACAGGCTGCAGCAATCAAATGTCAGGTCACAAGGAGTTGTTCGTTGAGCTAAATGAGTAATACGATCAGAGATTACATTTGAGAATGCTGCAAGAATGCTAGTTAAAGGAAAGGGCAAGATTTCTATATAGCTGAAGAATGGGATGTACAACACCATATCAGATGTATACTTTGTGCCTGGTCTTAGTCATAACTTGCTTAGTGTGGGGCAATTATCAGAGAAGGGGTATGACATGAGAATTTTCAGAGGAGTTTTCACCATCAGAGATACCTGACGGAAACTAATAGCAGAGGTAACCATGGCTTGCTCCTAATCGCTTGTTTTCGTTACATATGCAGTATGATAAGTTACCTTGCTTTAGTTTTGTGCAAATGGTGATAATTAGTTGTGGCATATGCGTTTTGAGCATTTAAATTTCAATAGCTTGAATTCTCTTGCAAGAAAAAATTTAGTCTCTGGATTGCCTCCTATTCATGTTCCAAACCAAGTTTGTGAGACTTGTGTTCTTGGAGAAAAGAAGGCTCTAAGAGCTCAAATGCCCCTGAAATTATACACTCTGACTTGTGCTCTTTTGAAGTTCCTTCCCATGGAGGTGGGAAATATTTTGTCACTTTTATTGACGATTTTAGCAGGATGACATGGGTGTATATTTTGAAGAATAAGTATGAAGCTTGTGATACATTTAAAGTCTTCAAGGCTTATGTTGAAAAACAAAATGGAGGGAAAATAAGGGTGTTGATATCTGATCGAGGCCAAGAATATATTGTTTGTGATGACTTCTTGAAGAAAAATGGTATTAAACACCAGCTGACAGCTAGTTACATGCCTCAACAAAACGGCATTGCGTAGAGGAAATATATAACCATTATGGATATTGTGAGATGCATGCTGAAATTTAAAAATTTGCCCAAGTATTTTTGGTTAGAAACTATGTAGTGTACATCTTGAACAGGTCTCCTAGTAGAAGCATTGATGGAAGTACTCCATATGAAGTGTGGAGTGGTAAGAAGCCCAACATTCAGCATATGAGGGTGTTCGGATGTATCGCATTTGCTCATGTTCCAGATCACACATGGAAGAAGCTTGATGATAAAGCTGATAAGTGCATTTTTATTGACTATAGCGCGATAACAAAAGGGTACAAGCTTTACAATCCGGAGACAAAGAAAGTAATAGTGAATGGATATGTCACCTTTGATGGCAAAGTGCTTAGGATTGGTGTTCAGAAAAAAGAGACCAGCCACATTCATTCCATTGGAAGATGATTTAATTGATGATGATCAGCAGGTTAACAATCCAGAAGCTCAATCTCCAGCTAATCAAGTTCCAGATTCTGAATCTTCACTAGAAGTTGCATCAGCAAGGCCTCAACGTGAGCGTCGTTTGCCACCATACTTGAAACACTATGAGTTGAACACTACAAGGAGAAGCATATCAGATTAAGACATTGTCAACTTTGCCTTGTATGCTGATGGGGATGATGAAGTTTGACGATTTCAGCTTGGTTTAAGGGAAGCTGTTGGAAAATAAACCAAGCTTTAATTAAATAACTGTTCTCTTATTTATTAGTTATTTAGTTAAGTGTTTTGGTTTGGTCTGAAGTGTTCTAGGTGTAGTATCCTAGTATGCTGACTCTTTCGCTTCAGAGCCACTTTTATCTTTCCCTTTCAAATCTTCTGTCTCCATTTCCGTATCCCCTTCCCTGTCTCCCTATAAAATTTTGACACTTGGCATTTGTTGCCTACTCAGCCTACCCATATGTGATCATCCTACTAATTCAACTCTAATTCAACTCTTAACTCAACTCTAACTCACCCTAATTCAACCCTAACTCAACATTTGTAAATTAAAATGATATACTATAAAAAAGTCATTTTTTGGCGATGTTAAGAACCCGTCGTAAAAGAGGCCAACAGGGTCGTAAAAGGAAATTTGCGACGGGGAAAGAAATGTCATTAAAAAAAGGTCGCAAATAATCGAGCCTCCCATTAGGTTCCAGCAATAAAAAAAGGCTTGATGACCAAGCCTCCCATTAGGTTCGAGCCATAAAAAAAAAATCACATTCATATTATCAATATACAGCACAATTATAATTATATATAGATAAAACACTAGTTTAGCAACCTACTATGGTACTAGTCAATTACTCGTACATATTAAATATTGTTGTAGAGAATTGAAAAAATGTATTGTATTCATCTCACCATGAGGTTTATATAGGGTTACATCATGTAAAAAAAAGGCAATACATAATAGCTATAGTAATCAATCACACATTACAAGTATGTCAATTGCATACATTATGAGTCTGTCAATCACATACATTACGAGTCTGTCAATCGCATAACTATTACATGAATAGTCATTATCATTCACAACACTCCCCCTTGGATATTCCATGTCAATAGTGTTACCTCTGCTATGCGCTTCTAAGTTGCCTCGTCAAAAACATTGCCAAGTAATAAAAACCCTGTGGGAAAAAACAACCTTGGTCGAAGGAGAAAAAGAGCACAACTCGCGTGAATGTGGAGTAGTCGACATCCTTCAACACTCCCTCTTGTGCCGCTCAAACTCGGTGATGACGCTTTGATTGTTGCCTCACTAAAAACCTTGCCAGGTAACAAAAACCCTTTGGGACAAAAATAACCTTGGTCGAAGGGCAAAAAGAGCACAACACATCCTTCACTCTTCGAGATCAAACATCTAGACATCATACCTCCCCCTGATGTCAAGGCCTCCCCCTGATTTCTACAATTATGGGAGTTTGGATAACTTTCTTAATCCGATGCTCTTCACATGTTTCTCGAAGGTGGATTTAGGTAACGACTTGGTAAACAAGTCCGCTACATTATCCTCTGAATATATTTGATTCACTTCAATATTTAGAAGTGTTTGTTGTTGCTGATTGTAAAAGAACTTAGGCGATATATGCTTGGTGTTGTCGCCCTTGATGAAACCTAACTTCATTTGCTCAATACAAGCTGCATTATCTTCATAAATGCATGTAGGTTCATCTGTGGTAGACTTCAAACCACAAGTTCCTCGAATGTGTCTAACTGCAGACATTAGCCATATGCATTCTCGCACGGCTTCATGTAGAGCGATAATCTCTGCATGATTTGAGGAAGTATCAACAAGGGTATGCTTTGTAGACCTCTAAGATATTGTAATACTTCCCATGGTAAAGACATAACCCGTTTGGGAGTGGCCTTTGTGTGGGTCAGAGAGATACCCTGCATCAGCAAAAGCCATCAAGACATCGTTGTCATTTTGATGGAAGGGAGGAGGAGCACGGAAGGTGGCGTTTTGCCTTGTGGAGTCCGATCCCACACTTCCGTTATTTCTTTTCTCTCTGTAAGGATAGAACAAACCCATATTAATCGTACCTCTCAAGTATCAAAAGATTGTCTTTATGCCAATCCAATGGTGGCGTGTTGGTGCAGAACTATGACTAGCTAACAAGTTCACTGAGAATGAGATGTCCGGTCTTGTGCATTGAGCTAAGTACAATAATGCGCCTATTTCACTTAGATAGGGTACTTCATCATCTAATAAGTCTTCATCCTCATCCCTTGGATGAAATGGATCTTTTTTAGGCTCAAGACTATGACCGACACCTTAATAATTTTTGAGTTGATGACTGATGGATCATAATCCCATCACTACGGTGCTCGAGTTCTAGTCCGAGGCAAAACCTTGTTTTCCCAAGATCTTTCATCTCAAATTCGGATTTCAAGTACTTAGCAGTTTCCTTTAACTCATCTAGAGTTCCAATTAGGTTCATGTCATCGACATAAACTGTTACAATTGCAAATCCGGAACTTGTCCTCTTTATAAACATGCATGGGCATATTTCATTGTTGACATATCCCTTCCCAATCAAGTAGTCACTTAGACGGTTATATCACATCTGTCCGGATTGTTTCAATCCATATAGTGAGCGTCTCAATCTTATTGAAAACGTGCTCCGTGGTTTAGAGCCACTTGACTTAGGTAATTGAAGTCCATCTGGAACCTTCATATATATCTCTGAATCTAGATCCCTATAGAGATATGCTGTAACCACATCCATAAGCTGCATGTCAAGTTTTTCAGAAACTACCAAACTAACAAGGTAGCAGAACGTTATAACGTCCATTACGGGAGAATATGTCTCCTTGTAGTCGATTCCAGGGCGTTGTGAGAAACCTTGCGCCACAAGGCGGGCTTTGTATCTAACAACCTCATTTTTCTCATTACGCTTTCTAACAAAGACCCATTTATGGCCAACAGGCTTTATACTTGGGGTTGTCAGCGTTATAGGCCCAAATACTTGTCTCTTTGTTAGTGAATCCAATTCAACCTGGATAGCATCTTTCCATTTAGGCCAGTCTGATCTTCGTTGACATTCTTCAACGGAGCGAGGTTTGATATCATCGTATTTTATAATTCCTTGAGCAATAGAATATGCAAACACATCATCAAGGATAATAGAATATCGATTCAACATCTCATGTACACTAGTGTAATTCATGGAGATCTCCCTATTCCCTGGAATTGGTTCTAACATTGGAGCGTCCCCCAATGATGTCTCTTTGACATAACCATAATCCGGAATATCTTCATGAGATGGGTTATTTATGTCGATGATTAATGGATCTTTCTGTGCCAAACTCGCTTTTTTTTCTCAGGCGAGAATCCATCGAACCTTTGGGCCTCCCACGTTTCCTTGCTGGGAGCTCGGCCTGAGTCACATTTCCATCACTATTAGTGGTGGCGGCGCCATTCCCAATACCCCTAGGGGTGGCGCCATGTCCATGATTTTTAGGGACATCAATCCTTGCAGGCACTTTTGCAGCAGGTATATGTGATCTTGTCACTTTAGTGATATCAGAAAAAGCATCAGGCATAGAGTCTGCTACGTTTGAAAGATCGAGAATTCTTCGCACTTCAATTTCGGATTGTGAGGTTCGGGGATCAAGATGAGACAAAGTGGGGACAAACCACGACAATTCTTGTCGTTCCTGTTGAACATTATTGTTCCTACCTTCCCCTAACGACGGGAAGACTGTCTTATCAAAGTGACAATCCACAAATCTAGCTATAAATAGATCACCTGTCAAGGGTTCTAAGTAGCGGAAAATGGTTGGAGAGTCATATCCAACATAAATGCCTAATCGTCTTTGAGGACCCATTTTGGTGCTCTGTGGCGGCGTAATTGGCACATAAACTGTACACCCAAATATGTATAACTGTGAGACATCAGGCTCATATCCAGTAACCATCTAGGATGCAGAAAAGGGTTGAGTGACAACAGGCCTCAGACGAATGAGCACAGCTGCATGCAATATTGCATAGCCCGAAGCACAGGGAGATTGGTGCGCATAACCAATGCTCTAGCGACCATTTGAAGTCTTTTAATGGCAGTTTCTGTGACACCATTTTGGGTGTGAACATGAGGAATAGGGTGTTCAACCTCAATTCCAATGGACATGCAATAGTCATCAAACGTTTTTGATGTAAACTCTCCAGCATTGTCAAGACGAATTGACTTAATGAGATGATCAGGGTGGTGAGCCCTTAATTTAATGATTTATGCTAGGAGTTTAGCAAATGTAACATTTCTTGTGGACAATAGCATGACATGTGACCATCGTGTCGATGCATCAACCAACACCATAAAATATCTAAATGGTCCGCAAGTTGGTTGAATAGGTCCACAAATATTACCTTGGATTCTTTATAAGAATGGAATATTTTCCTTAGTGTCCTTTGCATAAGATGGTCTCGAACCTAATTTTGCTAAAGAGTAGGCTTTGCAAAACGAAAGATGGGCTTTAGAAGCAACCAGGGAAGTATCCGGTTGAGCCACGAAGTCACAATTGACTTTAGAAGTAGAAAAAAGAACCAAGGAGGTATTGGTGGCGTCAATACCACTTTTGGGCCATAGGGGGTAGGCGGCGCTAGTCCTATCTTGGATCGAATTTTGGTTCTGACTTCTTTTCGTTTTGAAAAATGGATGTCCGTGTGAAGTTTTTATTATACGGATCATCATATCACGACTTCTGTGTCCCAAACTATCATGCCAAAGCCTATATGTGTTAGAATCCCATAAGTCATATCTCTTGACATGGTTGGATTCAATAATTTGAATAGTGGTTGCATACAACCCACTAGAGTGACATATAAGTTTCTCTAATACTCATTTATGTCCGTAGTCATTAGAGGTGATGCAAAAGAACTCTTGTCCATTCTCACAATGTGTTTCCACATGAAAACCATTAGCTCTTATATCTTTAAAACTCAATAGGGTTCTTCTAGCCCTAGGAGCATATAGAGCTTCGGTGACATTAATACTTGTGCCATTTGGCAACATAAATTGAGCTGGTCCTCAAGCATGAATCAATTGTGATGGTCCAGCCATCGTAGTCACAGAAGATCGACTAGGCGTCATCCATAGAAATAGTTTCCTACGTCGCAATATAGTAGGTGTGGTGCCACTATCAACAAGGCATTCCAACTCTCCAGGAAACATACTGAAAAATAATAAAGTTCGGAATTAAAACATGTCCATGACATCGAATAATAATACGATACTTTATCAATAAAGATAGCCAATGATTACATCAAAGGTCCCAAAAAGTCTAATCCAAAATAAAATCAAACTAACACACATTCTAGTCACTCTATCTGTTTGGTAACTCCAATCAAAGATGACCAGGAAAGTAGAGAGAGATGTTGGTGGAGCGAGGCTCTCTTAAGCATTAATCTCAATGACTTTCTTAAACATCATATTTCATTGGGTGCACCACATAAGAAAGAGTTTAATACAATTGTCATTTATTGACTAAGGCATATTGCCATTACAAAAATTCTTGGAAAATAAAAGGACTATTCTAATCAAAGTTTGCAGCATCCTTGTGCACTTCATCTTCAGCTTTGAAGTCCTCTATGGTGAGATTGACATCTCCGCCATCTTCTTCTTCTTCTGCAAGGTACACTTCTTGCTCCCTCAGGTCCCTGTATGCCCTGTATCTTGAAGCTAGTTGCTCGCTTGCCTTGAATTGCTTGAACCAATGCTCACTTGATCCACATCGATGACACATGACATTGTGGTTGCCTCCCTTTAATTGAGGTGCACATTGTGGGCATTCCTTAGGAGGGTTGGTGCCACCACCACGAGCCATGGTGCCTCCCCCACGAGCCATGGCGCCACCACCATGACCAGGGATACCACGACCATCTCTCCCACGTGTGGCATTGCCACCACGTGTATTCGCACCAAACCTGCTGTTTCCTTCCTTGTTAGGGTGGTTATATGGACCCATACGTCCCTCATATCCCTTATTCTTAGGGTTCCGCTCCTTGCGCCCTCTTTTAGATGCATTATAATTCGCCTCATGAATGCTCTTGTTCCAATGAGCCTTGAATTATAATTCCTCACGAGTATATTATCATGTTTCTCAGCTACAGATATGAGATTGATAAGCTGATGAAACCTCGTGATCCGTCCAGCATTGACTTCAGTGCTGTATTGCTTTGATACCACAATAGCTTAAACGGGGAAGGTGGAGAGAGTTTTCTCAATTAGCTTTTGCTCTGTGACAGGTTGTCCATAAAACCTCAACATGGACTGTAGGCGGAGAGCTTCTTAATTATATTTAGCAACAGACTTGAAATCAGCAAAGCTCAGATTGTTCCATTAAACCTTTAAGTCAGGGAGGAAAGAATCTTGGACATTGCCAAAGCGCTCTTCTAGCGCTACCCATAGCTCTCTTGCATCATTGATCGACATATACTCCAATCTGAGTGCCTTGTCCAGATGTCATCGCATCAAGATGACTGTTTGAGCATGCTTTGTAGGTGTTCGCATGAACACACGATCTAGGTTAGGTGCCTGGATTATGGGTAATATTCCCTTTGAAGTGATGTGGTTCTCAACATCGGTTACCCAACTATGGTAATCCGAGCCTGTTGAGTCAAGCATGAGAAAGTCGAGTCTAGGTTTATTCGACATCCTGAAAATAAGAAGAGAACATATATTAGTTTCGGAGCTAAAATTCCACGAAAACTAAAATAATAAGATTTCCGAGCTATGCTACCAAGAAAACAATTTCCAAGAATCTCTTCTGGAGTAGACCAAACAATAATGTTTTAATATGGTCACAATTTGATGCTTACGGACGCTCTTAGTCCAAGCATTATGAACACTCTTAGTTCATACAAACACTCTTAGTCCGTTAAGCGTGAATCCCCACAATTCCGCTTTATTAAAAAATTGAACCCATATTTGTATATTGAAAATCCTGTAGAAAATAAAGGAATTTAAAAGACAAGAAAGAAGGAACTTTAATCTTTAAAACTTACTTGTTGAAATTCGAAGCAGATTCGCTTCTGAACAGCTCTCACTTTGAATGGTGTACAAATCTCAAAACGATTCCAATAAGGGTGAAATTTGGAGGTCAAATAGAAGAGGCAGAGACGAACAACTTTGATGAAGGAAGGATTTTGATCTGAGGTCCCGATCAAGATGTTTCAGGGCTTACAAACAAGCTAATCTGCACAGGAAAGAGCATGCCGTTGTGCTGCAGGGGCAGCAGGTGTGCGACGATGCTTCAGGGGCAGTAGGTGGCACATGGGTGCTCAAAGGCTGTAGGAGACGCGCATGGTATGGCTAGCAAGGGCTAGGAGCTTGCGGCAGTTTTTGGTAAAAGAAATTTCGGGTGTTAGGGTTTTTTTTCCTAGCTAGGGCTTGGGCTAGAGTATCGTGCATGATAACGTGTTGTAGAGAATTGGAAAAATGTATTGTATTCATCTCACCATGAGGTTTATATAGGGTTACATCATGTATACAAAAGGCAATACATAATAGCTATACTAATCAATCACACATTACAAGTATGTCAATCGCATACATTATGAGTTTGTCAATCGCATACATTACGAGTCTGTCAATCGCATACATTAAATAATACCTATTGCATGAACAGTCATTATCATTCACAACAAATATCATAATTCTATTATAAATGTATAATTTTTTAGAGGCTACATTGTAAATAGGTTTATTATAGGTTAGTTTAGTCTACGTAAAAGTTTCATTCAAAAATATCATTTTATTAATACAATTAATATGAGATCCGAAATCAAAACTTTCTCTGAAATTTCCTTCAATTTGAAGTACTGAAATCAAAACTTGTTAATGTTTAAAGTTCAGCGGTAGCTAAACCTTTACTAACGCTGGTATGATGTGCGGACCGCTATCTATGTTATTCCTTAGAGCTCCCGCTACCTGTCAAATGAAATACAGAGGGGGTCAAAGGGAGACCACGCTGGGCGGTCTTCTCTTCTCTGATGCCTAAGTTAGTCAATGTATTTGTGTTGACAAAGTAAGAGTAGGTAAGTATTAAATGCATAATTAATGAGGAGAGAGGAGAGAACATTTTATATGTGAGGAGAAAGCTGATCTTCTCCATGTTTTTGATGTGGGACTGAGATGCTTCAGTCCCGAACTTCTGGTGCTTCTGATGTTGTCTTGGCACGGAGTGTGGCGGCACGTCAACGGTGATCTGGGGCCAAGTCGGGGCTCAGGCGGTAGCCTGCTTGGTTGTGTTCCCGTAGGTCATTCTTTTGGCGGGAGTTGGTACCGCTAGTGGTAGCATGAGCGTGGATAATTATAGCTAATTATGCTTGCAAATGCCTATGTATGTACAAGTCCCCCAAGTCCACAGTCAAGGAGGGCAATCTTGGTTGGGGAGTTGCCTAGCGGCTCAAAGCGTTGCTTCCGCCAGTCTCGCAAAAGTATAATTAGCGTCAGTGCGTTGTCAACCATGAACTTACTGAGCAAACGCTTTATACCCTTCCAGGTGGGCCCCTGCTAGGCCCCCTAGGGAGTCCCCCACTCCCCGGCTAAGATAAACCTCCGTTTGGCCGGTGTATTGTTTGTTGAGGGGAGCTGCACTGAGCAGAGGGTGTTGGGTAGTGAACCCAATCTTTGATACCTAAGTGACGGGGGTTAACATGCTTGATCAGGGTGGTCAAAAACTGTTGATGCATCCCCCTACCTGTCCCGAAGGACCATGTTTTGACTGCAACGCCGCGTTGCAGTCTATTGGTCAAAGTGAGGCGTTGCCTCGGGAATCACCGCTGGAGGAAGTTCCTCCATTGATGATAAGTGACCGACAATGTCTCGGGGACCTGCCTGGTGGCAGCCTGGTGTATAGCGTTGCGGTCAGTGGTGACGGTTTTCCCAGGTGTTGAGGGAGGAGTCTCGCTAGCGGAGTTGTCCTTATCGGAGACTAGCTTGCTTGGAAGATGAAAAGTGAGAAGTTCTGCTAGCGTAGTTTCGCTTAGCGAAGACTGTCTCGCTTGCAAGATGGAAAGAGAGAAGTTCAGCTAGCGGAGTTGAGCTTAGCTGAGACTCTCTCGCTTGCAAGATGGAAGGAGAGAATTTCTGCTAGCGGATTTGCGCTTAGCGGAGACTATCTCACTTGCAAGATGGAAAGAAAGAAGTTCATCTAGCGGAGTTGCTCTTAGCTGAGACTATCTCGCTTGCAAGATGGAAAGAGAGAATTTCCGCTAGCAGAGTTGCGCTTAGCGGAGATTATCTCGCGTGCAAGATGGAAAGAGAGAAATTCCGCTAGCGGAGTTGCGCTTAGCGGAGACTATCTCGTGAGAAGTTCTGCTAGCGGAGTTACGTTTAGCGGAGACTATCTCTCTTGCAAGATGGAACAAGAGAATTTCCGCTAGCAGAGTTGCGCTTAGCGGAGACTATCTCGCTTGCAAGATGATTGATGATTTTCCTTTTCGATGGTTACCTTGGACAGACGCTTCGTGTGATGGTTCCCCTCACCTGGCCTACATGTATTGGATTAGCGTGTGCGATAATGTCTCTTCAGCACGCCCGTTATCTCGTCATTAATGCGAGTAATTATTGATTTTGTAATCGAGGCGACGCCTCGGTTAATCCGGAGAGTAAGTGAGTTTGTGGGGCACGTGCGGTTGTGGTGCGATGTCGTTTTTCGGCGGACGGCCTAGATTAGTTTAATGTTGACATCAAAGAGAGGGAAACTTTGTGTTTTGGCACTTCGTACTTTTTACCTTGTGTAGTCATCTTCAAGCTTAGCCCTGCGTTTCGAGAAGAGGATTGCTAAGATTCCATGAAGGTATCCAGGTTTGAAGCACGAAGATCTTCTGTAGTGAAGAGAAGCGCCTTTGACTGCACCCAAGTTCTCACCTTTGAGGTTGGTACTCTAAATCTCATCCCTGTTTTATTGGATTTCTGCGTTTGCTTTTGTCGGTTTCTGGGTTTTTTCCGATTTGGGGTCCTCTGTTCCTCCACGGTGTGCTCTGAGGGTGTAAAGCGAGTTTTGGGGATGGGTTTTGGTGTTTGGTAGAGAGTGGGGTTTTAGGGATTTGCTGGATGGTTGAATCTGGGTTGAGTATATGGTACTTTCTATTATTGTTTTGGTGTTTTCTGGGCAAGTGTTCTTGATGCTCTTAGATGTAACTGATAAAGGGATAGCTTAGATCTTGTGCGAACTAACTGGTTTGGGTTTTAGGGTTGTGGGATGGCTAGCGTTGAAGATATCTCGAGCGGTGAGGATTTCGGGTCTGACGAGTCGCTCAACATGGCAGATAGGGTGTTTATTGATTTGTTGCGTTCGTCTGCCCCTACAGGAACCTCCTGGTCCGAACCGCTAGACATTGAACTGTTACAGACCATACCCTGGGAAGTTGTCATGGGTCGTGCTGGTCGTCCTGAGAGTTCTAGGGCAAGAGAGGATGCTGCTACTCATAAAAGGCGGGAGGAGAGGCTGGCAAGTAATAGTGCCGCTATCGGCTCTGCTGATGGGGTGAGAGAGGCTGGCAGGGAAGAGATTGAGTCAGCCTGGGTTCTCCACGATAGTACAGCGGTTAACAAGGGGGGAGGGCCGATGACGGTGGCCACCGTCAATCGTGTGAAGCGAGGGTTCTGCCTACCAGGCGTTATGAAGCTGTGACCGCCGCTGATGGATGAGAGAGCGTCGGTCTTGCCAGCAGGGTGCACGAGGTGATCTTCCGCCAAGGAGTGACATTCCCGCTATTGCCAAATCTCCAGATTTTGGTCTACGAATTTAGCCTCGCTTTTGGGCAGATTTACCCTAACATGTGGCAGTTGCTGATGGCGCTCAACTCGCTATGGTGCCTGTCCGGTTGCGAGGGTCTAAAGGTGGCGGAGGTGCTGCACTTCTACGAGTTGGTGTACGTGAAGTGCCAAGGATGCTGCGGGCAAGTGAATCTGAGTCGCAGCCAGGGGGTGCCCAAGCTAATAGAGAATTTGAAGTATTCCATGTCACCTTGGAAAGGGACCTTCTGCGTTGCCACCGATGGATGGGAGTACCAAGCGGGGTCGAATGCGGGGGAGCCGACATTCAGGATTAAGTCGGAATTCCAACCTATCAGAGGTTGTCAGTCTGCTGCCATTTAGAGTTGATTTTTGTTAATAATTCCGTTTTGTAATGACCATTTTGTTGTTTTTTGTGTAGCGGGCCTACGCTATAGCCTGAAGCGCGAAGAAGAGTGCCGCTTGGCAAGGATTTGCGGCTGCTGGCAGAACCGTAATTTGCTAGATCTCCGCCTACTTACCGGCTGGGAGCTGTTGGTCAATTAGCAGTTGACACGAGCCCTTAGTAAGTACCATTCCCAGATGAGTGTTTTAGTTCGTTGTTGTCAAGCTAACTCTTTCTTTTGTATTGATTTTCCGCCAGGAAACAGAGCAAGCTGCGAGGCGTTCGAGAAAGCCATGGATCGTGCCGAGATCAACAACTTCTTGGAGAGCATGTATGCCTCTGGGCTAGAGGCTCAACAGACTGTCGTCAACCCTGAGACATTGGCGCTGAGCCAATCTGAGGTTCTCGTGGTATTGCCGATGCCGCATTACTCACACCTTAGCCCCGACGGCTCACCCGTGGTGCAGGCGGGAGCTGGCAGAAGCAATGTCCCTTCTGCGCCAGTGCAGCAGAAAGAGATGGTGCCCGCCATTAGGCATGGGTCGCAGAATGAGAAGGTGGCGCTCTCAAAGGAGCCAGTGACTATTGCAGGGCTGGAGCCGCAGATGGGAGCGCTCCCCGTCGCAGCTGGTGTGACACTGGTGGTACCGCAAGGGAAGCAGCGACAAAACGACCTAGTCGATGAGGATGCTGCGGCCGATGTGGAGACTATTGGGGTCCGCCAGCAGAAGATGGCAAGGCAGGTCCCCTCGAAGGCGACTGTGACCGCTAGGCCGAAGGTGCAGACGAGCGACCTCGACTCGTTTGCCGTATATGCCGAATTCCTGTTGGAGCCTGAGCTGGAGTTTATCTTCCCCCTCTGTGAGAAGCTGGGTTTCGGCGGGCTGGAGGGAATCGTGCACTCAACCGCCATTGATCAGTCGCCGTACAGCTCGGCCTTCGAGTACTTGTCCATTGGGCTACATGTGATATTCTTGGCAGCCTCAAAGCAGCCCTTGGTGGAGCGGCAGTTCGGGGAGGAGATCGAGGGTCTCTAGAGGGAGCTGGAGGAGACTAAGGACAGTTTGGCGGATGCGGAGCAGTGCCTGACCAAGGCAGAATGTGATGCCACTGATGCCCGCGGCAAACTGTCTGTCGCCGTTGGGCAAGACGTGGAGCGGAATGACCATGTCTCCAGGCTAGAGCAAGACATAGCCCTGCTGAAGGATCAGGTGGCGTCAAAGGTGAAGAAAGTTAAGATCCTTCAGCTGGATTCTGTAGCTAAATCTGCTGAGGTGAAGAGGTTGGAGGGTGAGGTTGCTTGTCTGGGAGCGGAGGGGAATCGTGCGGCATTTGCCGCTGTGGAGACATTTAAGCAGTCGGCGGAGTACAAGAAAGCGTTGACTGAGGCGGCAAAGGCCGGTGCTATTGCCAACGCGGAGCTGCTGAAGCAAAAGGTCACCATTGACTGGGTCAAGGCATCCCAGCCCGTTGGGTCGTCAAGTCAGAATGCACCACCCGTTTAGGTAGCGAGGAGAGTGGTGTGCGTCAGGCGGACGACTCTTAGCAGACCCCACCTCCTACTCAGTCTAAGGTCTCCCATGCTGGCTTTCTAGCCGCCCACACCCGAGCGAATGGTACCATTGTAACGCCGAGCCCTACCGCTCGTGGGTCCAATCAGAAGAACCGCCAGTCCGAGCAACAACAGCCGTCGGAGGGCGAGACTGCCCCTGATGCCCCTCATCAATGAAGATAGCTCCACAGCCTGAAGTAGTGCCTCTGAGGCCTTTGTTTTTTTTTTTGTTTTTTTTTGTTTTTTTTTTTTTGTGTGTCGTTAAGGCATTTTGTAATTCAACAATATTCTTGGGCGAGTAGTCCCGACCCTTAACATATACATTTGGTATTTTGTTTCTGAAATTTTTTCGAGTGTGGATGCGTTTGCTGATTGCTTTGTTTGAATATTTCTGAACAGCTAAAGTTTTGACTGCTGTTTTGTGACTCAATGAAACATTAAAGGGATTAAAATTGTTCCAAGTGCACGATGTAGCGGACGTAGTCTGCAGAATATTGTTGGCGTTGCCAGTTGATTCTTGTGCTTGGACTTGGCGACAATGGTTTGAATAATTCCTCGTTTCACTGATAGCTGATATGTCAGCATTTACAAAAAGCTGGGTTGTACCCGTTGGGTAGCTTCCCTTAGCTAAATATTAGGTCAAAAATTTAGCTAAGCCAAGATACTCTAGGGTAGTGGTATGACTACTTGTAGTAATATCGAAGGTGCTCGGTATTCCAAGGGTGGGTCGTTGTGACGCCATCCTTGTCCATCAGGTAGAAGGTGCCGGGGCTAGCGACTTCCACAATTTTGTATGGACCCTCCCAAGTTGGGAGGAGTGTTGTTGGTGGTGGAATGACTTCCTTCATTACCCAATCCCCTAGTTGGAGGTTCCGGGCTTTGACCATGGCGTTGTAGAAACGCAATACCCGCTGCTTGTTTTGCAAATTGTACAAATGGGCCTTGTGTCGTTTTTCCTCTAAGAGGTCTCTGTCGAGGTTGACGCCCTCGCCGTTGGTCTCGGGGCAATAGCCTTCGACCTTAGCGGTAGGTTGAGTTACCTCAATTGGTAGGACGGCCTCAGTTCCGAACATCATGCAGAATAGTGTTTCACCAGTGGCGGAAGTTGGGGTAGTTCGGATAGCCCATAGAACTTCCGAAAGCTTCTCCACCCACAAACCCTTGGAATCGTCTAGCTTCTTTTTTAGCAGCATCTTGATTATCTTGTTTGTTGCTTCGACCTGGCCGTTGGTTTGAGGGTGAGCGACAGATACAAAACTCATCTTGGTGCCCAGGTTAGCGGTGAAAGATATGAGTTCCTTATTGTTGAACTGTGTGCCGTTGTCTGTGATGATTGTGTGGGGGACACCATAACGGCAATAAATGTTCTTCAAGAGGAAGTGAGTTACCTTGGCAGTAGTTATTGTAGTCAGTGGCTTTTCCTCTATCCACTTGCTGTTGTAGTTGATGGCGACAATGATGTACTTGAACTGGCCTTTGGCGGTTTAGAATTTTCCCATCAAGTCCAGGCCCCATGTGGAGTGAATCCAGGGACCAATGATGATCGACAGTGGTTCTGCCGGGGTGTGTGGGAGATCAGCATATTGTTGACATTTGAGGCAAGATCTTGATATCCTCCTAGCGTCGTCACCAAGCATAGGCCAGAAGTAGCCTTGTCGCATTGTGCGATTGGCCAAGGATCTGGCGCTCGAGTGGTTTCCACATTCCCCGCCGTGTATCGCTGCCAGGACGACCTTCCCCTCCTCTAGGGTTAGACACCGGAGGTTGGGGTAGGTGAACCCCTGGAGGTAAAGCTTGCCATTCTGGATGTTGTAGCGGGTTGCTCTCCTCTTAAGCTGTCGTGCTTCGACCTTGTCCTCTGGCAATGTTCCATTGCGCTTATATTCGATGATCTCGTTCATCCAACTGGGATTTACCTCAATGTTGAAGATCTCCGCTAGGGTTTTTGTGATGCTTGGTTTGTTAAGACACTCCACCCTTGTGTCCGTCAGACTTTGGTGTGGATGAGAGGTTGCTAGTCTGGCTAGTGAATCGGCTTTGGCGTTCTTTTCCCTGGGGATCTGCGTGATGGTGTGAAATTTGAATTTTTTGAGGAGCGTCTTGACGTAACCCAAGTATGCCCCAACTGTTGATCCTTAGCCTGGAAACTATCGTTGACCTGGTTGACGACTAACTGGGAGTCGCTGAATATGTTGACACAATCAGCTCCTGAGTTGATGTCAAGGAGTAGGCCGGCGATGAGTGCTTCATATTCTGCAATGTTGTTTGAGGCCTTGAAGTTGAATTTTAACACTACAGAAAAAAGAGATCTTTTGCGACGGTACAAAAACGTCGCAAATAATACAAAATCCGTTGCAAAAAAGCATTTGCGACGGATAACAAAGTGTCGGCAAAAAACGCGTAGCAAATACTCCAGAGGCTTTTGCGACGTTTGTCTCCCGTCGCAAAAAAGTTATTGCAATGGATTTGCGACATTCGGCGTCCGTCGTAAATAGTGGTGTCGAATTTCATAATTTTTTTGCAACACTATATTGCTACATTTTTTTCCGTCGTAAAAAATTATTTTTACGACGTTTGGTTGGTGTTGTAAAAACTCATATTTTATCTGACATTTTTTATGACGTTTGGTTGGCGTCGTAAAAAGTCATATTTCATCTGACATTTTTTTACGACGTTTGGTGTTTATGTTGTAAAAAGTCATATTTTATCTGAATTCATTTCACACATGCATCAAATGTCACATGTAAAATCGTACACATACTAGGATCTATTTATAATCATCGCTAATATCATTTGTGACATCTTTCATGTCATATGGTATGTATTTACACAATTGAATTATTATTAAAAACAAACAACCATTGATTCATAACACAATTTTCTAGTCATACATATTCAAATAGTCAAATGCAATAACAATGAAAAATCTTTAAATATCTAATGAATTATCTTGACTTCCTTCTCCATAACCCAATTATAGGTCGCCCCTGACATGAATGAGCAAGAGTGAAAAAAAAAATATATATATTCATCACCAAAGTCAGGAAATTATTCAATTAATGGTTCAAATTCTATTATAAGAATGTACTTTATTACACACCTTGTTCTTCATAATGAGTAGGCTTCATTCATGAAATAAGTTATTTGTCAATACCCTGTAAAGAAATATTAAAATATTATGAATCACATGATTTTAAAATAAATATTATGAAATTCAGATTGTTTTAGCCAATGAGTTTGATACCTAAAAAGGGGAGTATCATTATCTAATTTTCAGATTGGTATAAAAAAACTAAAGGACTGTGATCAGAACCGAAAATGGGAATTGAACATTGACATATGCTTGAGGAAACATAAAGGGAAAAAAAAAAAAGAATTATAAAGTACGCACATATCTTAGTACCTGGATCCTGATTATTTGTCCAAGTGAAAGTGCTTCCCTTTGATGGTGCTTCCTTCAGCCCTACATTAGTAATAAAATTTTCGAATTATAAATAAGAATAATTTAAATGTAGAGATCCTCCTACTCTATCATTTGTATTGAAAATGCAACTGAAATCTCCTAATACTATAGTTGGATACACACACAAGCAATAAACAATACAAAATTGTATAAACCTAGTATCCATAAACAGACTAATCATAATGATCAATCTGATATATAGTCACACCTGACACTTTGAGTTGCCACATGAATTTGTCAAAATTCCCTCTTCCATGCATACTGTTGCAAGTCTTAACCAAACTAGGAAGTTTGGTAAAAAAATAATTTCTTTTTTCTTTTTTCTTTTTGCATCAAAAAACAACTTTGCAGAAGTATTTGATAGAAGAATCAAACAATGAAAGGACAAGAACAAACAAAATGAATTGATTGAAAAGGTTCACAGGTCACTTTTCTTGCCCTTAGGCTATCTCGTTTTAGGCTCTTTCCTCTAAATAGCAAGTATTCAAGTTCCTATATGCTTACAAACATTCAAGTATTCAAGTCAGTTCCTAGAGTAAATAGCAACCTACAATCTGATAAGTGCCTCCAAAAGGGTGTCAAATATGTCATTCAGATAAGTCAACACGTGTTTCACATAAAAATTAAAATATAATTAGAATTTACCCAAAAAGCAAAATATGACGAGCAATGGCCCAAGAACTATCAAAAGACCGATTCATATAGAGGTTTATCATTGACCATATTATATATTGCTTCTGTATCTAAATTCTATGCAGTAATAAAAAGTGCGTGTCTATATATATATATATATATATATATATATTCTAATCGGTGCCATTCATAGCCCGTCCACTGTTAGTCCTTATCATTGACCAGTCCTATTTAAAATAATACCATACATATACAAGCATAACCAGGCATGCCATCTCCAAAATTAAAATGAAAGAGAGAAAGAGGAAGCATACATTCATTCAATACAAACTTCTTTTAGGGAGTCAAAAGTATAGTGCAATTGGTACCTCCCTGAAAAATGATTACATCCAACCATGCAAACATGTTCCAGATTACCTCAATACGATGTCTGTTTAGAAGGTTGGAAATCCAGTGCAATGCTTCGATTCTAGTAGCCTCCCATTCACTAGATAAAAAGTGACCTTAGCTCTCTGTTCAAACAAATCTAAAAGAGGTGGGGGTTAATGATGGTATCAATTAATCCATTAGGAATGATACCACTCAGAGAAAAGCATTATGGACTGTTAAAGAATTGAGAGAAAAATATGCACACTGTGAGCGTAAATGTCACCCAACATAATTTCACTCGTATTCATTTAGTGAATAGAGTTTTAATTATTTCGGGTTCGACCCATTCAAGACAGAATGTGTCTCTTAATTATATTCCCTTGTTACAGGGAAACACCTTTTGATTCTATATATGAAGAAACCAATTGTGGAGGTGTGTTTGTTTGTTTGTTTTTGCGGCTGCACCCGGATATTTGAATGGGTTGCCGACGTACCCATTGGAAAGGGATCAATCCACTCATAGTTCAAGAATTCCAATGGGTGAATGACACATTGGAAGGTATTGCTTTTGGAATGTGAGTAGCGTTTGGACGAATTTGGTGTAAGTAAACCAGAGATTCGATTTGTTTGGAAAGGTTGTGACGTTTCCTGGTGTTTGGCGGAATTTGACTGATGAGGTCAGGGATTCGGATTGGATGAACCAGGGAGTCATGGATTTTATTTGGAAAGGTTGTGACGTTTCCTGGTGTTTGGCAGAATTTGACTGATGAGGTCAGGGATTCGGATTGGATGAACCAGGGAGTCATGTATTTTGTTTGGACTTGCGGTTGCATCTAGTGGGTTGCTAGATTGCCTACATACCCTCGAGGAGGGATCAAACCGTTGTAGTTCACAGAATTTGTATTTCTAGTGTTGGGAGAATTTGACTGGAGTCCGTGATTCAATTTGGGACTGGCTGAATTTGACTGGTGGGAGTCAGGGATTCTGTTTGGATTTGTGGTTGCATCTAGTGGGTCGCTAGATTGCCTACATACCCTGTAAAGGGATAATATCGTTGTAGTTCATAGAATTTGTATTTCTGGTCTTGGAAGAATTTTTTTGTGTCGACGGATGTACATATATTATTTTTGAATCCGTTAAATGAATTTCTTCTGCAGACGCCAGAATTTAATTTGGGCACCCGATGTGTTGAATCTTGAACTGGGCTGTGTGAATGGGCTTTTATTTTGTCGACAAAATAATTTGGCCAGGCCCGAACATTGAGGTAAACGGGTTTAAAAGGTGGTGTGTATTTTTTCTGTATTTCTAGACCTTTAGCTCCATACCGGGTCTGGCCCGAATTTTGGATACCCATTTTTCTTTCCAGGCCTTTTAGCTTTGTTTCGTGTAGGCCCATGGATTGGACACCCAAATATGAAACTCCAGGCCCAAACCACAAAACCAAGAGAAAAGTTTCTGGCCGCATAACAATTCGTCGTCCTCATCCCAATCGATAAAACTGAGAAGAATCAGGCTCGAGCTTGGAGTCGAATTGGAGATCCGCCCTGGAGAAGGAGTCTTGGTGCCTGGATTCGTATGAATAAGGAATTGATCGCCTTGATTCTGCCATATTCAACGGGGACTCAAACTGGGTAAGACTTTCAAACTTTCCCATCTCTTCTCACTAAGCCTTGATAGAATACTGACGGAGCTTTCCAATGTTTTTTGCTGCTGCAGTTTGCTCACTTGATATGGCAATTGGACGAACGACTTGTGTGCAGCGCCAGCACGAACCAATTTGATTTCCGGTACCATACACCCTTCTGAATGATGATCATGTATATAGCATAATTTCCACCACGAAACAAATGTTCAGATGCTATTTTAATTAAGCTTTGTCTCTTTCGTTACTTCTAGCAAGTTCAAGTCTGGACACTTAAAGTCATTCCCATTTTTTTGTGGTCTGGACACTTAAAAGCACTTGCCGCCATATTGATTAATCCAGAAAACAAAGAGATTTGATTAATTATACTTTGCTTTCCTTTTGACATGGCATGTTTCTGCACACATATTTGCATATTTGAACAATCAAACTTGGTCTTTTGTCTTCTTGTTCATCACACCCATTTGACCACCGTTTTCCATGCATATCTGAAGGCTCTATGTTTAAAGTCCTTTGTCTTCTTGCTGCATGTTTAAACAATTAAGACTTGACTTCATCTTGCCTTCCTACTGATCACAGCACCAAAACTAAATGGCTGCTCCATTAATTAAATTTGCCACCATGTTTTGTTGTGATTGTGACTGTCACCACCGCTTCAAGCATTCACCAGTTTTACAATTAAGCTTGCCTCTATCATCTTCTTTGTTAATTAAATTAACAATTGGTTTCAAATCTTTTGGTGTGCAGACTTGGTTGCTTTGCTACCGCCAAATCTCACTTCACCACTGCCTCTGTATTCAATGGGCAGATCGACAGTTTTGTATTTCTTGTTGGTGCAAAAACAACTTGACTGCAGATTTGTTCACTTTGTGGCGTCATGATCAGCAACAACTTCTCGTCAACTTCAAATAACAATCAACTGAAAGCATTGGCCGACTATGGAGAAAACTTTGGTCGTGTTCACGAACGACCTTAGTTCTTGTAAGTTTTGGTAGGACGATCGTGGGGTGTCATTTTAGAGGGAGTTTTTAGCACTTCAACGGTTGTTTGTGAACAACCAATTTTATGCAATAACTCTTGTAGGAGCAGCCCCGTTTCGGAGGAGTTTTGAGCATGAAACTTGGCTGTTCATGAACAACCACTCTTGTTTCAATGCTTGAGCATCTGAGGTAGCAACACCATCAATTTGACAGGCATGGGAAGACTCTAATAGTTGTGGTCGTTCATGAACGGCCTATTAGAGTCTTGAAGGGCCGTAAGGCATACGAGGATTAATTGGAGAAGCATGTATCACAGAGAAGGCATATGTATACCTGTAGCTTTTCTCTTTCTTTCTCTGGTGGCCTCTTCTCTCGTGTGTTTCCACTTCTTTGTATTTCTTTTGTTCTGCTGTATAGCGTTTCCTCCTCCTCTTTGCTGCCTCCCCCTTTTTATGCTCTCTATATTTCTTTTTTATAGAGAAGTAATGGATTAGGTAGAGTCAAAGATGACTCCAATTTGAATTTGAAATCATATCAATTGGTTTTACCAAGTTTGTAGGCCTTAGTGCATTCCCATGCAACCGACTGGGATTCAAATTGAATTGGTCATAGCTAGCCTGACTTTGATCTTATCATGATTCAAAATATCCAAATAATCACCTTGGACGTGATCTGCACGCCTATCCTTTTTTCAACTAAGCATCCATTGTTTGTTGAAGTTTGATGACCATGAATTTAAATTGGAATGCAAATATCCAAATAGCTATCCATTCAAACTTTTAAGCTTATCAACAGATATGTATGAATGTATTTCTCTGTTTTGTTTTTTTGGTCTCGCAACAGTTTATACAAGCGTATAATTGCGCACCAATATGGGCTCTTGATTTTTCTGATTTAAAAGACCAATTTTTGGACTCATGATTTTTTTTCGGTTTCAACACCCATTCACTAGATAGAAAGTGACCTTAGCTCTGTTCAAACAAATCTAAAAGAGGTGGGGGTTAATGATGGAATGAATTAATCCATTAGGAATGATACCACTCAGAGAAAAGCATTATGGACGGTTAAAGAGACCTCAGAAGCTTATAATGCAGCAAATACCAATTCCTTATAATTAAAACAAGGGTCAAATTAATACCAACAAGTATCTTCAACTTCAATTAAAGAAGTAGATATAAAGTACAGAAAAAAAAAATCCTAACAACCATATATATATATGAACCCCCTATTAGAGTATTAGGTGCAGGTCTTATATGTGGCCGTATTTTACAGTCCAGCTTATCCGTATTTCTTAAATTGCAGAGCAAACTCATATATGCATCTAATAAATGTTAGTGATTCTCTGCGATATTTGAGACCTTGTGAAAGAAATTGCAGGCTTTTAAATATTAACGTGCAGGCAACCAATGGACTACACAACACTTTTAAATTCATCCACAGAAACAGGACTCTAAAATTGAGTGAGACCAGGGGTTTCAATATATGGGATTTCAAATGTGACATCATCAAGATTATGCAGAAACAGCTTTTTCAAAATTGAACAGCTATGCCTTTCAAATACATTTATGGAAAATCATAGACAAGCCAGAATTTTAAACAAGAAAACAAGTCATGGAAAATCCACCAAAACAAATCTTCCAACTCTCTATTCAATACCAAAGACAAGACAAGCAAATACTATCTTTTTCACTCTTCAATAAAAACAGTATCAATAGAGAAAAGACACTGTGGAATTTATCATATAGGCATTACGAACAATTTAACAGCCAAAAGGGAAATTATAGACAAAAAGAATGCACTCATTAAAACAATATACTTGACAAACATACCCACAAATCAAAGTTCCCATTCTTGGTTTTCTTTAATGCACCCAAGTCAATTTTCTTTAATCACTTGACAAAGGCAATATGAATTTTCAAACTTTCTTCCAATTGCTGTAGTTTTTGAAGCAATGACAAGGATAGGGAAACTTGATGTTTACAACTAATGCCTTCATGAAATTAAGACTAACTTTCTTGCATTCAATTCCAGAAGCACAAAATGGGGCTGACTCGCACATACTAGGTCACTACAAATTGCAATTAGGAATTTACAGCAAACACACAACTGAACATATTCAACAATCATTAAATTTAAGGGGGCTGCCCTTTCGATCAATCTCTGGCCGCTCAGTGTTGCTATTGGTGCGAGTAAAGATGAATCACAACCTTCCCCTTTCAAACGCGACTAAATAACTAAACCCTAATCAACTCACAGTAGAGGAATCGCAAAAGGAAGACTCACCCAGTTCATAGAAAACAAAAAAGGCGATACATTGAATGACCTTAGCTGATAGAGAAAAAGAGAATGATTTCGATTGAATGACCTTGCTTGATTATGCAGTCGTGATAGCAACAAAGTATTGCTAGAAACTTGCTTTGAGCGAGCGAGCAAGAGGAAGAGGGCGAGAGAGAGAGAGAGAGTCTTGCCGTCTAGCTATAGGAGACGTGATAGGAACCGACTTTAGGTCAATGTGCAGTTTTTTTTTTTGGTTGCTGATACGACGTATTTTAAATTGTATCGCAAACCCTCCTTATTTTCTGCCTTTTTACAACAATTTGTGCGACGACACTTAATGGGGACACAAATATATTGGCGCTAACTTTGCGCGCTTAAAATTAAAGACAATTGCGACGGCCGTGCCTCGTGTCGCAAATAAGGTGTCATAAATAATACTTTTTCTTGTAGTGATGCGTATTCAACGTTTAGTCCCCCTGGCCCTGTTAGGATTACTCCGGCACCACTGGCCTTGGTGCACGCGGAGCCGTCCACATGTAGGTCCCAGTCTGACTGCTGGTGAGCTGGTTCCTCAGCGGTTACAATTTCCGTGCTGGGTTCAATCTGTCGCTTTGTGAGCTCACCAATGAAGTCTGCCACAGCCTGGCCTTTCATGGCGGTTCTTGCTTTGAAATTAATGTCAAACTCGCTGAGCTTGATGGCCCACTTGCTGAGGTGTCCTGAGTGCTCAGGGTTCTGCATTACCTTCCTCAGCGGTTGATTTGTTAAGACATGAATTGTGTGGGCCTGAAAATACTGGCGGAGGCGTTTAGTGGCGACGATGAGTGCGAGAGCGAGCTGCTCCAGGGGAAATCTTGTTTCAGCCCCGTTCATGCCTCTGCCGACGTAGAAAACTAGGAGCTCAGCCTGGCCATCCAGCCAGACAATGACGCAGCTTACCGCTGACTGTGATACCGCTAGGTATATGTACAATGTTTCTCCCTGCAATGGGATAGAGAGGAGCGAAACTGCTGCCAAGTACTACTTCAAGCTTTGGAACGCTGCCTTACAGTCTGGGTTCCAGTCGATGACCTTCTTGTGGTTTGTCTTCAGGACTTTGAAAAATGGGAGACATCTGTCAGTGAGTCTAGAGATGAACCGAGAAAGGGCGGTTAGTTTTCCCTGGAGACTCTGAACGTTTTTCTTCCACTCTGGAGCATTCATGTTGAGGATGGCTTGTACCTTGTCAGGGTTGGCCTCTATGCCCCGCTCACTGACTATGTAACCTAGAAATTTACTGGCGGTGACACCGAAGAAGTATTTTTCTGGGTTAAGGCGCATACCGTAGGCCAAGAGAATGGCGAATATAATTCTGAGGTTTGCCATGTGTCCGCTGGCGTTTATGCTTTTTACCAACATATCGTCCACGTAGATCTCAATGATTTTTCCCAAATGCTCAGCGAACATAGCATTCATTAGCCGCTTGTAAGTTGCACTGGCGTTCTTCATACCAAAAGGCATGACATTGTAGCTGTATAGGCCCTTGTCGGTGGTTTAGGAGGTGCACTCTTGGTCACCATGGTGCATCTTGGTCTGATTGTAGCCGGAGAAGGCATCCATCATGCTGAGTAGCTCGTGGCTAGCGGTTGCATTGACCAGTTGGTCTATGCAAGGTAGCGGGAAACTGTCCTTGGGGCATGCCTTGTTAAGGCCATTGAAATCGACACACATTCGCCACTTTCTGCTGGGTTTTTTTACCATGACCAAGTTGGAAATCCACTGAGGGTAATTTACTTGGCGGATGAATCTAATGCTCCGGAGCTTGGTAACCTCTTCCCCTATTGCACGGTATCTCTCCTCATCAAAGGGTCTTCGCCGTTGCTTGATAGGGTAGGCGGATGGTTTGATGCTCAATTTGTGCGTTATGATCTCGGGGGAGATGCATGGCATGTCAGCGCAGGACCATGCAAAGATGGTGGTGTTGTCACATAGAAACTGGGTGAGTTCAGCCGCTACCTCTGGGTCTAGCTGAGTGACGCGCTAAAAGCAGCATGCAATTTAACCCTGTAAGTCATCATTAGTAGTATAGTAAATAGGGATCGTTCTAGTCGGGGGTACACCTGTAATTGTTTAAACAAATAAAGAATTAAAATAATAAAGTATTATTTACAAACATAATATAAAGAGAATGTAAAAACACATTTACAAGGGTGGAACGCAAGGAACAAAGATCAAAACCACAATCATATGAATGAAATCCAATTACAATTCCTATAGTTGATTATTTATGTCATGAGAAATAAGTTGACCATGTGAAACATTAATAAGCAAACGATTTCCCATATTTTACTTTCCTTCAATATTTAATCTAAGTGAAAGCACTTAAATTAAACTTATTGAACATGCAATCATAGACTAGAAAGCTAGCTAATCAAGAACACATTCAACGCATGAAGAACAAAGAAAGGATGTCAACCAAAGTGCACAACCTAGTATGAAAAAGTTCATCTATTTGCAATCCTCCTTAATTGATTTCGACTTTTGTCCAAAGCCTTCACTACTTAAATCTAGCTCCGATTACATGAATATATCCTAAGTTGATCACCAAAGAACATAAACATGCAAAAGTTTTCTGTAATCCAAAATCAATCAAGCAATCTCACATAAGCAACATATAAATCAACATATAGAAATCACAACTTTATTTCAAAACATATAAATGGGCTTTAAACTTTGCCCTTAACATTATTTGTTAACTAGAATCCATAGTTCTACAAATCGAAACAAAGAAAACCAAATGAGGTTACAAGGAAAAAGATTGAATTACACCGTGAATGGAGTGGATGATGGAGAGCTTGAGACGTTGATCTTGAATCTTGAAAGCAAGACTTCATTATCACGGCACAAGGTGGAACGATGGCGGCTAGGATTGCTCACGGCTTCTTCTTCTTCTCCTCTATGCTTGAAAATGCAGAACTAGAAGACTAGAGAATGAAAAGGAAAATGGAGGGGAAAATGGAGAGACAAAGAAGATGAAATGGGTGAAGGAAGAGATGTATTTATTCTCACAAAAGAGGGTATTTATAGGAATACATTGTAGTGTGAATAATGGTAAGAAGTCCATTATAGTGGCTTCAATGATCATAGCTGCAACTCCACATGGTTGCTGCAATTATGAGAGCTACCATGCTTGTGGCTTCCCTATATACTTTATGCCACACAAGTCTTCATACCTATATTTACACACTCAAGTACTTATCTATACACTCAAGTACCTATTACAAGATATAGATATTTATACTATAATAGTCTGAATGTTATTTCCAAATGGTACCCAAGTTTGAAAACAAACTAAGATAGATGATGTAGAAACCAAATTGAGTTACTTTGACACAAAACAGATTTCCGGCAGACTTGACCTCAATACACTAAAACAGTCATAACTTCTTCTAGAAAATAGATATAGATGAGCTGTAAAATGTTCTGGAAACTAGACATCCGTAGATTTCCAACCATATAAAGATCATAATTTTTTGAGCTCTGAGCTAGTTTTGACACTCCTTTGAAGTTGATTGATCTGCAGTGGCAGTTTTCCGAATCTGTAATGGATTTGATTTTTAAAGCACAATTTGTGTCCAATTCGGTAATGATCTTCTTGAGACTTCTAGATGCTTCCACATGTCTTCCGCGCCTTGTTTGAAGTAGAAACGTAAAGAATCTTCATTTCTTTCCATTTTCTTGCTTCCTACAACTCATTTTCTTCATTTGTACCTCAAATGTACCTAAAGACATTAAACTAAGTTAATATGATTAAGTTAAAGGAAATAACATAGCAAAATGTGAGTAGAAAAACACATAAAACGTCGCATATAATGCTCCTATCACTGAGCACCGATGCGGACTGTTCGCTTAGGGTGCTCATCGGATATGCTGATAATCCTTAAGGATGTTTCTGGGTTGACAGGCTCTTTTTTGACATGCTTCTTCTCATCATCCCTGGGGTCCTCAAAGATATCTGGTGCCGCTACATGATTTCCCACTGTTAAGATTTCGTGGCGGCGCGCTGATCGTGCCACGGTTGTAGAATAGCACTCGCATGCCAGTTGTTGACTTCCCTTTACACAGCCTGTTCCGTTGGGGGTGGGGAACTTCATGAGGAGCATGTACCTGGTGATGATGCACTTGAGTTTGTTAAGTGCCGGTCGACCAATGATGGCGTTATATGAACTGAAGTAGTCCACAATGATGAACTCTGTATGGATTTCTGCCATACGTGGACTGGCGCCGATAACCAGTCGCATATAGTCAGAACCCAATAGCTATGTGATGTCACCAGCGAAGCTAAACAATGGCTCATGATCCTGTAGTAATTTTCTATTTCTTCGAAGTTTGTCGTAACACTTGTTGAAGATAACATTTACAGCGGAGCCGCTGTCGACAAGGATCCTTCCCACTGACCATTTATCCATTATGGCGTCGATCAAGAATGGATCATGATGGGGCAGATGTACTCCGCGCTTCTCCTCCTCTGAGAAGGTAATAAGCTCCCAACCAGATTTTGGAAGCTTAGCGGACCTCTCATAGCGGATATTGCACACTCCCATGAAATGAGCGGCTGCCTTTATTGTAATGCTGGTCCTTCTGCCGCTTGCTCTGGTGGTTGCCCTGTTTCCATTCTCTCTTTTTATCAGTTGGCGGTGCAGCAGAGGGTTTGCTAGAGGTTTCCTGATAGTTGGCGGAGGGTTGGGTGGACTTTACAGGCATTGGTGGTGGTGGGGGGGCTTTCTCCATATGTGATGAATTCTGCATGTGCATAAATGACAACCTCGCTCATGACATAGTCCTAAGCGGCGTTTGGATGATTGTAATTGAGGTGATAGAGAAATGGCCCCTTGAGGAGTCCCTGCTTGAAGGCTGCCAGCGCCATTGTCTTATCAAGATCGCGGCATTGGGATGTTGCCGCTAGCCACCTGGTGACGAACGCCTTCAATGTTTCCTCTGCCCCCTGCTTGAGGTTGAATAGCTGAGTTGTACTGTGGTGTCCGGCCGCCAACAGGATGAACCGAGAGAGGAAAGCATTTGATAGTGCGTGAAATGAGTCAATGGACCCTGGAGGACACTAAAAAAACCAACTCATTGCCTCGTTATCCAGCGTTTCACTGAACAAGTGGCAGAGGGTAGCGTCATCGAACCACTTGTTATTAGTGACTTTCTTGAAAGTATCCATATAGACAAAGGGGTCAGTCATGCCACTGGAATGTGACATCTTTGGTGTCTTTGCGTGCGCCGGGAGGATGGCATGCAGGATCCTAGCGGTGAATGGTCCTGATCTGGAAGCAAAGAGTGAATTTGGTATTGGCGCTGGGGCGCCTGCCTCGGCCTTGATTAGCCTTTGCTCTAGTTATTGCATTTGCTCCACTATTAGGGTGGTTGTGTCTCCATCGGGTCCTGCCTAGATGTTCCGCTGAACCAGCTCTCGCTTGGGGACAGGTATATTACCCTCTGTTCTGGCCCTGTTTGTTGAGAGGCTGGTGTGTGGCTGTGACTCCGCCTCCTGCTCCAACATTAGTCGAGGCGGAGGTGGTGGTCCCATTCCCCGTAGCTCTTTGGGTTCAGCGGTACCTGCATCTGTATGATTGGTCCGGGTACCAATCCGTCGGTGTTGGGCTGACTGCGCCTGGTGCTCCGCGATTATTCGCTTTGCGCTGGGTTGGCGTTTGCTTCTAGAGCCCTCTTAAGCTCATCAAATCTTGACATCAGTGTGGCCACCTGCTTTTGGGCCTCGGTCTTTTCTCTACGCTCCTACTCGCATTCTCTATTTAATTTGTGAAGGTCCGCTAGTGCCAGCTCATACATAGCGCTGAGGTCCTGTACCGGAGGGCGGCTACCGCTCGGCTGAGTCTCCGCTGTAGTTTAGGTTGGTGGGACCTGTGAACTGGCCTGGGGTTCCCCGTTGGGGTTGACCTGCGTGCTGAATAGTGCACGGTTAACGTTAACCGCTGGATTGATGTTGATCACTGGGTTGGTGGGATGGGGGTTGGCGGATTGATCCGCCTGCTCAGTGTTTTCCCCGCTACCGTTAGTCATGGTGGATGTGGTGGGATGGCCTTCTGTTCAAGGATTCCCACAGATGGCGCTAATGTTAATGTTTAAAGTTTAGCGGTAGCTAAACCTTTACTAACGCTGGTCCGATGTGCAGACCACTATCTATGATATTCCTTAGAGCTCCCGCTACCTGTCAAATGAAATACAGAGGGCGTTAAAGGGAGACCGCGCTGGGCGGTCTTCTCTTCTCCGATGCCTAAGTTAGTCAATGTATTTGTGTTGACAAAGTAACATTAGGTAAGTATTAAATGTGTAATTAATGAGGAGAGAGGAGAGAACCTTTTATAGGTGAGGAGAGAGCTGATCTTCTCCTTGTTTTCGATGTGGGACTGATATGCTTCAATCCCCAGCTTCTGGAGCTTCTGATGCTATCTTGGCGTGGCGCGTGGCGGCGCGTCAGCGGTGATTTGGAGGCAAGCCAGGGTTCAGGCGGTAGCCTGCTTGGCTGTGTTCCCGTAAGTCACTCTTTTGGCGGGAATTGGTATCACTAGTGGTAGCATGAGCGTGGCTCATTATAGCTAATTATGCTTGCAAATGCCTATGTAAGTACAAAACTCAAACCAATTTTTTTTTCTTTTTTTAAAAAGAGGATCAAAGGGTTTCACTTGTAATACCCGGTTGATATTTTTCTAATCAAAACATTTGGGTGGCAAACACCTTTGAATCAAAGGTAAGGTGTTCCATGTTTTATGCATTAGTGGATCAATCAAGACCAATAGTTATGCATGGTTGAAAATCATTCAACAAAAAAAAAAAAAGCCAGAACAGTTTTTTCACTCTCTCTCTCTCGTCCGAAGCCACCCAAAACAGAGCAAAACTTCTCCAAGCTCTCTCTCACTCCACCGGCCACCAATCAAGACCAGACCACTTCCTATAGGTTCGCCTTGACCTTGCGCAGCTGGCAGAGGCAATCTTGAACAGCGACAAGGCCACCAGCGGCGGCGGGAAGCTCCGCCCGGTTTGAGCTCGTTTTGGTTCCTAGCTTGATATCTCAAGCTACCGGTCACCAATCCTCACCAAACTTCATCCTCGAGCTCACCTCATCCTCCTGAAACTCCCAGAAGTGTCCTTGCACGGAGACGCTGCGCGCAGTGGCAGCTGGAAGCCAGCCCCGATCAAAATCGAAAAACCGAGCAATCGATCCGGATATCTCGAGTTACAGACCACCTCTTCCCGTCATTCTTGAGCTGGTGAACTCAGATTGAAGTGATGAACAACTTTCATGAAGGGATCGAAGCGAGTTGTTGAAGTTTTTACGTCAGAACTCAAGCTCGTCGGATTCTGGAAATTTTCCGGCCACCGAAGCTTTCGATCAAGATATCTCGAGCTGTAGAGCTTAGTTTTGAGTGATTATTGAACTAGTGAGTTCACCTTGATGTTCGTAACAACTCTCTAGAAGGGATCGAGGCCTGAAATTGAAGTTTTTACGTCGAAATCATAGCTCGCCGGTTCTGCAAATCTCGCCGGATTCTGGATATTTTCCGGCCAACCCGACTGGTTCGAGGTAATTTCTATCCCTTCCGGTCATTTTCAGCTTACATGCTAGTTAGGAAAGTGGTTGGGCTTGATTAGATGAAGAGGAGCAGCCTGGCCCCGACACTATTGGCGGTGGTCGGTGGCGGCTCTGCTCTAACTCCGGCGGCCATTTTCTGGCCACCTCATGGGGTAAAAAATGTGATTTCTTTACATTTTTAGATTCTACTTTTCAATACGATCGTTTACATATATAATTCATAATTTTTGGATATCGTATGATTTAGTTATGAATTTTACGATTTTGATCAATTTCAATTGTTCGATTAATGATCTGTGAAGATCGGACCGTCCGATGGACTTGTAGTTTTGATATGTTGATCGTATGACTGTCTCAGTGACCTTGTGTGGTCATGGGTGAAGATCCAACCGTTGGATCTTCGTATAATTGCTACATAGTGATTAGGAAGGCGATTCGTGAGAATCCGTCCGTCGGATTTTCGTATAAATTTGTGAAGATGTTAGTAAGGACGATTCAGGAAGATCCGACCGTTGGATCTTTGTAATGATTTTTGGAGGGTGATCCTAAAGGAGATCCGTGAGGATCTGACCGTTGGATCATCATTTAATTTCGATCCGACTGTTGGATTGTCGTTTGAGTATGTTTTTGAGTTATTGGCTAAGTTAAGGTCATGTTTGATTGGGTGATTGACGGCCTTCCTTGGTGAGCGGTTTTGGTGTGTATTGTGTTAAATTGAAGACGCAGCGGGATTATCGAGGTGAGTAAATCGCATATGGTTCATTCACGAACCGAAATTCGGTGATTTTATTTAATTATGAAATTGTGGAAATTGTTTTATGAAAATAAATATTTG